>VYZS01010063.1:4154-22895 GCA_013400695.1 Neodrepanis coruscans | reverse complement strand
TTTTTTTTTTTTTTTTACAAGCATTCTGCAAAACACAAGTGTCTGTGAAATGTAGTTAGGTGTCTTAATGAATACCAATAAAGCTACTCTTCAGTTTTCATTGAATGGAATAGTCTGATATTTTTGTTAAAATATTCTTGAACATTGGTTACTTCATTTGACAACTTTTGGGGGGTGACTGTATTAGAAATAGTTAGAACTTGTAAATTTTTTAAGATTATAAAAATTTGCTTTTTGAACAGCTACATGAAATAACAAAAATTTCAACACACCAGATGCGTATTGGTAAAATATCATCAAAACCTGCTGTAGTTACACCTCCTCTCGTGTAAGCAAAAATAAAAATCTTGTCCTTGTCCTTGTGGGTGGTTTAAAGTCCCAAACTCCATATTGCAGCACTACCATACATGACCATGTCAGATAAGGGAGCAGGCACATCACTGTATAAAATGCACCAGTGGATAAGGACCTGGCACCACTTGCTGGGGCAGTTCACACAGTTAAATGTGCTGTGTGTGTAAATGGACCAGGATAGCAAGGACAACAACAGAAGCACTTAGACCTGCAGTATCTACTAATTAGTAGGCTCTTCTTGTCTGATGTTTCTGGAGGAGGATGAGCTCTATTGTGAAAGGCGACCTACACTACACATGATACATTTTAAAGGGATCATTTGTGGTCTTGCTGTTCAGTCATAGGTCTACCTCAAGGAACTCCATTCAATATCTTCTGTGAAAGCAGTGATTGGATTCATGTCCACAGACACCTGGGGTCAGCTGAAGCTGTTGCTTTGTTTGCTTAGAAAGGGAAAAAAGAGGAAGCAAACTCTGCAGAAGAGAGCTGATGATATACACTAACTGATCTATCCTGTAAACACCTGGGACAGAAATATAGAAGAGGCTCTGCTGTGAGTCTGCATGGGTCAGGTCTTACTGCAGACAGCAGCTGTTTTTCAAGATCCTTTCCAAATAGCACAGCAAAAATTCTCAATGGACTGGGATAATCTGTGAATATGAAATGTCTGATTTAGCTGTCTCCAAGGGAATTGTACCCTTGCTGCTCTCTTTCCATACACAGAGATGTGTGACCTGTGTCCCAACCTTCAGTTTGCTCCAGCCTGGTGTCATTCATTTTTCAGACTGAGGCTCCTGGGAGATATATTGAGCACTGAAGTGGCTCCAAAGAGGCCATGAACATCAATGTGCAGATTTGGAAATAAACAGTCATTCCTGAATTCCCAAGAAAGTTACATCTCCTATTTACTGGAGCTTGCACAGCCTTTAAACTGGGGTCACTGCACTCCTTAAGGCAGAATTATTTTATAGAAAAAATAATTTTAAATTAAAATTATTAAATAGTCACACACAAATGCGATGTTGACTTCTGAGTGTTAACACCAGGCTCTGTGAGACTTTAATCTATTCAGAAAATAAAAATAACTTTAGTATAAAATCAAAATGAATGAAACTATCTTGAGTCCTAAACACCAAGCAGTCACAATAAACTGCTTGTCCATAGCCTGATGTATTTACTAAAAGCACATTCAAGAGAAACAGGAACTACTCAGAAGCAATTTACAAACAGGAAAACAGAGGAAATTGGCTGAGTAATTGGTTCTCCAGGAAGTGTTTGCATGGTTTTATAAGGAAGGCTCCCTGAAGAAAGGCACTTTCATGTCCTACCTGTTCGTGACTTAAGTATCAGTGTCCTTCAGCATATTTATTGTGTTAATGCCAGGTGCTTGCTAATGCAACTTAAAAATTGCAGTTTTAAGTGTCAAGAGAAGATTTACTTTTATGATTTTTATTCCACATGAAAGAAGACAGAAAACCCCTTAAACCCCAAGCTGATGGTGACTGTGACTTCATACACAAGCACAGATACATAGAGCTGAGTGACTTATAGAAGCACGTAGGATCTTGGGACACTGAGATCAGACACAAAGTTTTCATCTTTGTGTTAGTGTCCAAACCTTACCCTTCCTTATATTTATGCTTGTCTCTATTGCTGATCCTCACTGAGACCTGGTACACCTAGGGCTGTTTTGTTCTTTTCCCTTCTTTTGTCAAGCTTTTCTTCTGAACATTATCATCGGCCTTTTAAATGGGAATTAGTCAGAAGTAAACATCTCTCTTTCCCTTCCAGCAGCAACCTGCACTGAACTCTGCTTGCAACACTCGAAGAAGTGAAGTAGGAGATAAAGAAGATCTGAAATGTGTTGGGGCAAAGCTCATTTATACTTTGGATCTCCCACCTTTCATGTATACACTTTTTCTTCATGTTTATCACTCATAACAAGAATAGAGATTGACTGCAGCTGTGATCTGGGTTTAGAGTTTGGGTTTCTCTCTCTCCAGAACAAACATGGGCACAAAAGGAGTTGAACTGTCCAGTGAGCATTTGATTTGATCTGTGAATTTCTGCTTTTAATAGCAACATATTTATCACTAACCAATGACACTATCCTGACAGCCTGAGAAGGGGAGACTTGCTCCAGCTGAAGGAGCAGGGACAAGGAAGGGAACAGAAATCATCTCACCGAATGAGGTGCTATCTGCTCCAGCGACTCTGCCACAGTCTTGTTACATGTTAGCCTTGAAACATGACATAGAAGTAATTGTTCAGCACTGTAGAAGAATGCCTGTGTACCCCACCATTAATGATTAGCTTCATTTTGCATGAATTATCTGACTTCCTGCAATTACTTCTGCTCTTGCCCACCAGGCAACCATGGTGTTCTGTTCCAAAGACAGCAAGTCAGCAGCTTGCTGACCCTGAATGCCTGTGTGCTATAAGGTGCTCATTCCATTTTCTGCACCAGTCACTAGGCTGAGGCATCTGAATTACAGCAGACACAGGATGGTTTATGATCTGCTGTCTGTACCAGATGCTTAGCAGGAGGGACAAAGCAAGGGGAGGGTATGTGAGAGAGGAATGAGTTTTCCTTGCCAAACTAACAATCAGTGTAAAGGAGTGGTGTGACATTTTTGAGAATAATGACATGGTGTTTTTATTTATTCCCCTTCCATATTCTCCTCTTCTGGAGTACTCCATTGGACCATGGAAAGTGTTTTCCTATATGCTAATTAATCCCTGCATCTGGAAATTAAATAAAATGCTCTTTGCTTCGCACTTCATTGATAAGGGGGAAGCACCTGCAGCTGGAGCTTGCCTGGTGCTTTTGTTAATCCATGAGGCAGTGCCAACGGCAGGTGCTGTGCCTCAGCCATCCTAACTCTGCTGGCTTGTACCTTTTTCTGTCTGTTAGTGCTTTATATTTCCATCTGAGAGGAGTGTTGTGACTCAGAAAGCAGGCAGGAGAAATATGAACACAGTGAGATACTGTGTGCACAGCCATGGCGGTACTTTGCTTTTCTGCTCAGCGTGCTGCTTCTTTTTAGTGTCATCTGTGACCATTGGGACCGACTATTGGAAAAAAAGCATTTTGCACTCAAATACAGCTGAAACTGTAGTCTGATATTGCAAAATAAGGAAGAAGAGTACTCTGGAATAAAGATTTACCTTTAGCAAGACACACTGATCCCAGATCCAGCATGATCGTCAGTGCCAGTTCACACCTCAGAGCCACTAGTCAAGGAATAGAAACATCCAAAGAGCACATATGTGTTTGGTACTGCCACAGAAAATCCCGTGTCAGGAGTATATACCCAAAGCCAATGCCTGGAAAGAGAATAGTGGACAAGGAATGGAAAGAATCCTGCAGGAATACTGGGAATTTGCTGAAAGGAAGTTACTAGGGGATGACATGTTGATGAAAGACAATGAAGAAGACACAGGGAGGAGCTGTGACAGAAAGCTGTGATCCTCTCTAGAGTGGAGAACTGGGCTTTTGACTCTGGACTTGGTCCCACAGAGAGGGGGGACAGGGATCATTCATACGTCTGTTTCTTCAAGGAGGAGTTGTCTGTGATATTTTCCTACAATGTATTAACTTCTATTTGAAATTACACACTGAACATGGGATTCCAGATGCTTGATTACATATTTCATTAGACTCAGCAGGTCTTTGGTAACATAGCCTTCTTCCTCCAGCTCCCAACATTTCTGGAGTGAGGTCAAGACACCTAGTACTCTGCATGCCAAAGAATATAGCCATTATAGATAGACTAAGCAATGGGTTTAGGAAACGGAGCAGTGCTACTCCTTAAGGTCTTGATAAGCTGTAGCAGTTGTCTGCCAGAGCAGGAGCTTCCAAAGGGAGTATATATTTGCAGTGAAGTTGCTTGTGCTGGTATGGCTTGCTTGTTTCTTCACACTGCTCTTGATGTTACGAGTTCTGCATCATTTTCTGCACTGTCTGTACTGAAGTGAGCCTTCTGCCCTAGGGAAGTCCACCGCGGCTGTAAATCCTGGGGAACAGAAGCAAAAGCCACCTTGAAACACATTTTGCCTCCTCTATGCTTTTCAGACCACCTCCAGAAAGGCCCTAGTAGTTGTTTGACTACCTCTGACATCCCAGACACTTTGAGGAGACTGATCCAGTGGTACTGGTTTTCCATTATTTACTAGATTTCGCTGGCCACTGCTGTGAATGCACAGACACCTTTGCCAACTGAATACAATCAAATGAGATGGTAAAGCTGGATTTTTGATTGCTCTGTCTGGGAGTCTGAGAGGAGAAAAGCTCAAAAAGGTATGTGCCAAGGGAAAAAATACATTTACTTCTTTAGGGCATATCTACAAGCGCATGCTCACAGAACCCCAACACTGCATTGACCAAATCTTGAACAATTTTGGCTCTCCAAAACAGCAGAGCTGTGTATTAAACAATGAACCTTAGATAATAGACTCTGTCCCTCAGCCAGGACATTTTCAGTGCTGAGATCCCAGAAGCTCTGAGATCCATAGGCCCCAATTATAGAGCTTCCCTTGATAACTGCTGATTTCAGAGATGAGCTCCTGAGGGCTGCCTCTGCAGCCACTGTGGACAGGTGACTACACAAGGACAGTAAGCCCTGAGGTGCGCAGGACTTCCTGCTGCTCTGCTCTTGACAGAGACAGTTCAAGGAGCTTTGGTCCTAACTCAGATTCACCAGCGAAATAGGTAGTAGTGAAAGTGCAGGTAAGTTTTAAGACCGATGAGAGCTCATGAATGATAATGATTGCTATGAGGGGGCTTGCTCAAAAACTTTCTTAATGCAGGTCGTCTAAGTGAGTAACCTTCAGCTGGCACAGGGGAAAAATCTTTCTGCCATTAAACTAAATGGCTAGAAGAAAAAAAGGATGATTAATGAAAATTGCATGATGTTAGTGAAACCTCCATATCATGAGAACTTACTGAGTTAGCAAAAAATACTCTGTGCTGGAGGCTGTGCTGTTGTTGATCCTGGAGATGAATCACTTGCACTTGCCACCTGCTGGTACCTCCTGTCCTGGCCCCCTTGTCACAGCCACAAGTCAGAAGCTAAAGGGAGTCTTTTTGCTGCCCCAGTCTTGTGCTAACATTGACTGGCCCTAACCATAAAATCTACTCATGTCCAGCCAGTCAGCAACACCCCAGGGTACTCTAAAGAGAAAAATATGCCTCAACTTCCTGCCTGCTCTCCATCAGCAAATGGTCTCAAGACTTATGGGGTGACAATTGAAAAAGAAGTTACTGTAAGTAACTCTGAACCTCAACATGCCTTTGAGTGTGCAGTATTTCCTGCATACATTGCTCAGTTTGATTTGCATGTATAACTATAATATTAGATTTGCATTTTGCTATGTGCATGGAGGAAATGGATTTCAAAGGCTTACCTAAGAATATATACCAAATATAAAGTCTCTCAAACAAGTCTTCATGCAGAAATACTTACATACTTACACTAGTAAGAAGGAGACTCAGTACAATATGGTCTATCTGGCTTTATTTGAAAATTCAAAATATTCACCCTGTTGAGAGAATAACAACCCATTTGTAGAATTAAAATGTGAGAAAGACACATTGAATACTTGGAGACATTTAATGAATTTCTATTAACAAAAATATTATGTTCACAAGATAATTATGAAATTACTGAGCTCTCATGAATACAATTATTTTAAAAATATATAATACACATAGAAGACAGAAATCTAGCTTTATTTCAGTTATACTGAATGTGTGATTCAGAAAAGATAGCAGATCATTACGTGTGTTACCACAGCTAGTCTTAAAAATATATGGTAATTGCAGAACTATAGGAACACAGAACCAAGGCCTCCCTCAAGACTGTGCAGCTTCACAGCCATATTTTTCATCTGAGGCAATTCATCTGGCTGCAATGCAGTTCAGAATCTGAGTCTTTTAATTATGAGCCTCTGCCTATTTTTGACAATCCCATAAATATTGAATCCTACTTAAAGCAGCCCTTCTGCTTATTGGCTGCCCTGTGTACCTTCACAGTCATACTTGCAAAAAATTGCACAGAGAAAAAGATATACTCAAGGTAATGCATTTCAAATATTTCCTTCCATCTTTTCATCTTACATTTTTCTTTACTTTGGTGTCAGAACAAGGGAATGTAATAAGTCTAAAGGAGCTTCAGGTTCAAAAACAGTTACTGTCTGATTAAGAACACCACTGCTTTGTAGTATAGTTGGTCTCCTTTAAGATACTAAGCTCCCTCAATTGAAAGAAATACACAGATAACACCCCAAGGTATATAAACACGTATATATATAAAATAATATCCATGTCTGTCTTAATTTCCTGGTTTCTTTCACTTGGTACATCAATGGCCACAGAGACTGCATTACATCATTATCGAGGAAACAGTGCAGGTCTCTGCACCCAGATGCTTCTTTTTGGGTAGAACTGCCAAGATCCTCTTGGGCTGAGTGGCTGACAGCGACTTCATGCCTGATCTTACCCCCATGATTACTCAAACGCAGAGAGGCTGCCTACCAGTGCTCAGCAGCTGGCACCTCACCACCAGCCAGGCAGCCCTGTCCCTTGCAGTGCTGTCATTGAAGCGCTTGCAGAGAAAGAGTCACTCCTGATGAGGCTGGCCAGTGCAGGTGACAGAGGTGTGTGATGGAGTAACCCCAGCTGCAGAAAATGAGATCACCTTCCCTGTGTGTGCACCCCTCTTTGTCATACACATTGCCTCAGCCCTGACTTCAGCAAAAGTAACATGAGCGTGGTAATCACTCTGGAGTCTGGAGGAAAGGTGAGATGCAGGACACAGATGCTAAACAGCTACTTTCTGCTTTGCTGAACAGTAAGTAATAGATCGGTGTGCCAGTTATTAGATTAGGGGGTCTCCTTGCTGAATTCATTACTGGGACAGCTGTTAGATACCACAGTGTCCCTCTCAGAGAGGGACAGCTGGCAGAGATCAACATGAAGGACCAGCCATTCACTTCAGGACTGACTTGGTAAAATTTAGCCCTTAAAAGAGAAGCATGAGGGGAGTTGCCAATATTCTCTAGGTACAGGAGATATTTATTTGAGTAGTGAGATAATTGGTATTAGAAAGAAAGCAATATGACCACAGAGGTGACTTGGGAAAGTCTGCTTTGCAGGAAGACAGTTGTGACATCTCCATGACCAGCCTTCCCCACACAGGGTAAAGAGCAGCACTTACTCAAAATAATATAGATAAAGATGGTTGTGCTTTGGGAACTAATCAGCTGTGTTACCCTCTAGGATCCTCTTATGCCGTTCTGCCCATTCAATATTTTAATTACTTGAGAGTTTTGCTCTAACTCTTATTTGCTAGGTAAGGCTGTGCAGCTGAATGCTGGGAGAAGGGGACTGTTGCTAGTAGCTATGTGGACAAGAGATAAAGTCAGAAGTTAAAATAAGATTTACAGAGGAAAGACCTGCTGCCATTTCTTAGTGGCAAAAAGAGACTCCAGCTGCCATTTCCCAGACATCATAAAGGTCACATTGTCCCACAAAAGTTCCCTAAACACTGATAAGCACCTGTACACTGAAGNTGACCAGCCTTCCCCACACAGGGTAAAGAGCAGCACTTACTCAAAATAATATAGATAAAGATGGTTGTGCTTTGGGAACTAATCAGCTGTGTTACCCTCTAGGATCCTCTTATGCCGTTCTGCCCATTCAATATTTTAATTACTTGAGAGTTTTGCTCTAACTCTTATTTGCTAGGTAAGGCTGTGCAGCTGAATGCTGGGAGAAGGGGACTGTTGCTAGTAGCTATGTGGACAAGAGATAAAGTCAGAAGTTAAAATAAGATTTACAGAGGAAAGACCTGCTGCCATTTCTTAGTGGCAAAAAGAGACTCCAGCTGCCATTTCCCAGACATCATAAAGGTCACATTGTCCCACAAAAGTTCCCTAAACACTGATAAGCACCTGTACACTGAAGAATGGGGTGGTATGAAGGCACCACAGCTGGACTTCAATAAACCAGGTACAGGATGGGAATGTGGTGATCCCTTTGACCTGTGCCAGCTATCCATTAAGAAACAATAGGTGCCCGTCACACCACCCAAATACAACATTTCTGACTATAGAAATTCGAAACTCCACCTAAACCTGAGGAAATAATATTTAAAGAGTTTGAAAATGAAATTAGGAGAATTGTTCCACCACACTACAGGGGCAGCCGACGACCTGAACCTCCCTTTTCCATCTCATACAGGGATGCCTGTAAGGGTACGGAGTAACCTATGTATGTGCTAATTGCTTGGTTTAGAGACTAGAACATGCTTTTGCTTCATAATCTTTTTAGTCAGCTGTTTTGTTTTAGAACTCGTGCTTGTGCTTTGTCTTATGCTTTTAAATGTGTCTTTGCAGACAGACCCTATCAGAGACTAACAAGAACCCTCACTTGAAACTATTTATGTTAATAAAAGCTGTTTTTTTGTAACTGTAAGAGTAATTATGTAATAAAGGTGCCAACAGTTTTCATTTATGGCAGAATAACACATTCGGAAGGGCCACTGAGGGGTTCCCTCCTCTGTTGATTCAGGCCCCCTGAAAGGGCAAATTGAAACATACCCTCCAATTGTTGAATCTTCTGGTGAAGGTTCCTCATACATAGGACACTGGCAGACTGGTTGGGCATAAAAGGGTTCTGATCTCCTGGGGACTCTGACAATCAAATTACTAAGGGTTGAGAAAACCTCCCCTTTCGAAGCATCAGGCAAAGCCACCGTCAGGCAAAGCCACCCTTTTTTCACGAGAAGCTGTGTCTGGCAAGGTCCTTGGAGTTTCATGGCTAGGGTGGTAATCTTAATGGCCGTTCATTAAAAAAAATGTTGTGGCAAAACTTTCCTTGTGATGCTTTTATAAAAAACAAGCTTGCTTTTGTTTTATCTTCCAGAGCTTGACATTTCAGCTAAAAAATATAGTTCAGAAAAATGGAGATAGTACTGTTTCTTATCTTTTTTTTTTTTTTTCTCCTGGGCATCAATGAGAAAGGAGAATGTTCTCCATTCATTAACTTTTGCAGCTGTTAACAAACATCAGAAATAATTAAACTATTTTACCCAGCAGCAAAAATTAAATATTATTTGAAAAATTTACTTAATTGAGAGGAACATCTTCATTTCCCCCCTTATCTATTATACCTCTCTAGATATGTTTTGCCATCTCTCCCAGTTTTGGAAGGCTTGTGTCTTTCAAGTAGCATCATAAGGAAAAAAAAATGGGCTCAGTAGAAAACGTGAATAAAATATGCTTTTAATTCTGGTATGCCTGGAAACTAAGAGCATAATGTATGTGGGTTAGGTCACTCAAGCTGCTTGCAGGGATGTTCTACCCCAAGGGTTATAGATGAATTGCTGAAAAAAATCTGCAATATATCAGGCTCTTGCCTGACAACCACATGTGGGGATGGGTGAAAGTCTCTCATCTTCACTCCATGACAGCTCATTCCTCTCCTTATTCTTTGTACATGCTCTGCTATTCTGCTTTTCTAATAGTGGTCAGAAACGAAGTAAGCTTTATAAAATATATATTGCATCTGCCACTCAAAACAGACATTAGGAAAAGAAAGTAAACAGAATGATATTAACTGTTTTCCTCTAGTCAAGAGAAAAATTCAATATACCTTAAAGGCAATCACTAACTAGGAATGGTTATGAGGCAGGTTTAGATTTACAAGTCACCCTCTTTTCCTTGTTATTTATTAGGATGGAGTGAACAATGGGCATCAATGACACAGAATGATGAGTACAATCACACAAAATCATAAGCCAGCCTTATGATTGAAGAGCCTCAAGCAAAAATAAAATCTTATCTCTGACTGCAGAAGGAAGAAATCCCACTGCAGTAATAAATACAAAGCAACAGGACCAAGCTCTTAGTTATATCCTTTGGTTCAGATGTAGGACAGGAGCAAGCAGCCTATGCAGAGGCAGAATACCAAAAGATGAATGAGCTGGGCCTTTTTGTTTTAGCCTAATATGGGCATGGCCTCTTCTACAATTACCCTCCTGCCCAGGTGATCCCAGTTCTGTTCTGAAGGGTCAGTATAGCTTTGTCTACTTGCTCTGCATGACCTGAAACCATTGCTTCCTTGCTTACAGCATTATCATGATTTGCCATATTTGTACTCCTGTATGGACCCTGAAATTACAGTGGAGTGTCCTAAGTTTCTGCAAAACAGTGATGTTTTGTGTTGTTGTTTCTAAAATAATAGTTTCCAGAGGCCATTTCCCACCACACAATAAGCATCTGAAAGCAGCATTGTGTTTGGAGGCAACTTCATTCCCCTGCGGCTCTTCCCAAGCCATGGCACTACTGTGTTATTGAGGATGTTTTCTCCCTCCTCCCAACCTTGAAATGCCAAATATATCCTGACTACAGATGTTGCAGATGATATAATAACATTGGATTGTAATTCAGATGGTGATTTTACTGCCAAGTAACAACTTAGCTGTGACTGTAAACCTAGCAATGTTCTCCAGTGAGAAAACAATATTTACAGTAGGAGTTCAGCCACAGCAGCTCCATGGTGCATTCAAGCATCTGTTTGCAAAAAGTTCAAAGAAGCTGAACTTATTACTGCAAGAAGTGACCAATATACCACCTTATTAGGATAAATCTCCATACATACTACCACCAAATTTTACTTCCACTTCAATATTAGGATAAATTTTACATACGTAAACACAGAAATAGCTGCTTATATAACTTTGAAGTTGAGGCACATACTCTCATGGTGGAAAGAAACACTGAGGGGAAATCCATTGTTGGTCTTCTGTCTTTGATGTAGTCAGGGTTGTGCTCTGCATCGTGTTGAGCAACCAGGACCTAAGCTGAGATGGAGGCTTTAGCACTGTCCTAACTTTTAACTCCATGTCTCTTTGATTTGTATCTCAGCCTTCATATTTTTTAAACAGAGCAATTCCTGTATGTTTAATACAGAAACTGCTATTTGCTGTGTAGTTTCCAAAATTTATATGCCTGCAGGATATTTAAAAATATTTCCAAATCAGCCTATCAAGGCAGATTTTTCTCCTGAGTGTCTCCTTTGTAACTTTGCCTTTATACAGAGCATGAGGTTTGTCTAAAGCAGGTGTCAGTTATGTGTGTTTCCCTGAACTGTTAAATTCCTACTCCACTCTCTAAATTACTAGCTCCATATGCAAATCTAACAGGTTTGCAAAAAAAAAAAAAAAACAAACCCCAAACCCAAACAACAAAAAAACCCCAAAACCAAAAAACCCCGCTATTGACAACACTCAGATTTAATCTACAAAAAATAAGATTGTAATATTACAGGGTATTCTATCACTTCAATTTTATTTACTACTAAATATATTTTAACTACCTGCTCCAGCAGGATAGGTGGGCCTTACAGAGAGGAAGGGATGCCTTGTTGCAGGATGGATTTTAGGGTGATTTTATTTTCTTGTTTTCGTGGCACACATGTGAGGCAGAAGTCACAAGGAAGGAAATATTTAGACATCCCCACAGTACAGTGCATCACTGTGTACAGCTGTGGTTTGATGAACAGGAGATCTGGCAGCAGGAGAGGGAGCAGCTGCTGAATCCCATCCTCAGCGTTGCTCCCAGGTAGAAGCAATCCTACAGCACCCAGTTCTACCACTGCCTGACACAGACCAGGAGACCATACAGAGACCATAAAATGAATATTTTATCTAGATGCACTCCCTGCTATGAGATGATCCTATAGCGATCCCTCGATCTGGAGCAGACTCACTTTTTCCTAACTACAACTAGCTTGTCTGCCTGCATGGAGGAACAAAAAAATTATAACAGTATTATTCAATAGCTCAATAACTAGTCAGTATGGACAAAAATGGAAGGAAAGGCAAGGAAAAGAAAAGATTATGAATATGGGCAGCTTTATTAAAATATGCTTGCATGAAATTTTCTTCCTTACTGATGAAAGTCAGAAAAAAATCCACTTTTGTAAGAAACCGTAGTAGTTCCCTTCAGGAAGTTCTATTTTGGGAAAACATAAACTATGTGCTGGTTAGATTAATATTTAACATGGCTGAAAAAATGTTGTCTTATTACAAGTTCCTCCCAAAAGTGGACAAAAGCCAAATTCCATTCAAAAGTAAAACTTACAGAAATATAAGCACCTCACAGGAGGAAGATACTACTGTAAGTCAAATGAATGTTTAAATGTTATGTTTATAATTAAGGAAGTAAAATGAAGTTAATGACAGAAGAAAAAAAGCCTACACATATTTGAATCTTAATATTCTGTTGAATCACCTTTATTTAGGTGGTTGATAAATAATCTGCTGATTTAAAATTTGAAAAAAAATGGAGATTCTTTTCCAAACCTGGAGTATTTTTTGGAAAAAGACATTTAGTAACTCATGCCAAACTACACAGACACACACTGGTATTTTGAAAACACTTTATTGGGATTGAATCATGTTCTTTTTTACCAGCGTGTTGAATCTTTCTAGGAAGAGTGGAGTATTTTTCATCTTTCTTTATTAAAAATATCTGCTTTTTCTAGATATCACAACCCCTCTCTTATTACCTGTGATAGTGAAATACCAGCCCTTTGGAGCCTGGTTGAAAAAGGTCCTACAACTTCCATTCCTACTAGTTCTAAATGTTTTCTGTGGCTAAGATTCATGACAGTACAGACGGTCTATTCATCATGTTAGACTCAATTACTTCTGAAAATACATGGGGGAAAGCACTGAGGTTTCCATTGAAGTCACTGTTAAAATTTCTATTACTGCAATGGGGCTACAATTTTACTCACAGGGTTTAAATGGCATACTGACCTTTGGGAGTTCTTCTGGATGGGAAATTCTTGCAGTGTGTGTGTGTATTGCTGTGTTTGATAACATTGTTTCTAAAATATATATTTCTGTAGCATATATTATTACAAAAAGTAATCATTTGTCAAAGCAATTTTTCAAAGGTGGATTTGCTCGAAGATTTTGCTATTAATGGTATTATGGAGACCCTAAATTTAATTATTCAAGAGTGTATTCTCTCTTTTGATGGATGTCATTGCACATTAATCATTGTAATGGTTTGGCTTAAAAAAACTGCAGGNTCTTTCCCCTCTTCCCTTCTCGAGTTACACATGGCCAGTGCAGAGGGGTGGAGGCCGTCTTGTGCGGGGTAGGGTGTAACCTATATTCCCTTCCCCCTTCCCTTCTCAGATTACCCTGTGTATGTGTGTCTGTGAGAGTGCCCTGGCTGGCAGCCATAGCGCCCTCTGCTGGCCATAATTGGGCAATTACACCCATTTATTCCCCCATATATCTACCCTTTAATAAATTGCTGCCTTCCCTATCCGTCTCTTTTCCATTGATAAACCTAATATTGTCCTAAACCAGGACAATCATCTTGCTTCTTTTTCAATTAGCCTAGATAGATTTTTTTTCCCTTACAGGTTAACCCTTAACATGAACCCAGCAGAGAGAGTGTAGCCCTGATCTGACTCATAGCATAGGATAGGCATAGACAAGGATATACGTGTTACACCCTGTCAGCCATATTAAAGCTCACACAGGCAATTTACAATGACTTATTGACCTAGAATTTTTTTTGTCAACTTCTTAATATTTCTTCTCTAAAAATGGGTTTAAAATCAGATTTAAAACACTAATTTTCTGTCCTTATATGCTTCTTCTAAAAGTTCAAAACTGTGGTAGACTGCAGTTTTGTGTGAGTCGTATGTATGGAAGAGTTCAAAGTAAGCCCTTCTTGAAGAAGAAACAGAGAAAGAACACGTTTATACGTTTTTGTAAAAAAAAATATGCTTTTAAACACTCTGGCATTTCTCCTATGTAAAGACTCGGGGACTAGAAGCCTGTGTGGTGAGTATGTGAACAAAGAATGTCCTGATTTTTAAATTCCACTTATAAAACAAAACTATTAATAACAGGTCAAGGTCTTAAAAGCATAGACCAATTTTCTGCTTATATAATAAGCAAAAAGGTGTAGAAAACTTTGGATAGCAAAATATGTTGCAGATGGCAAAACCATAAGTAAGTATATAAATCATGACAATGAAACTGGTATCAGAAAAATTTATTTCAAAGGTAAAATGCAAGAAAGAGGGATAAAAACCATGTAAAAAGACTACTAAAAAGTTTACCTGACTTTTTTCGCAGGAATAGCAAGAGTTCCCTGAATATCACCTTATTTGACATATCTTTCCTCACACTCACTGTCAAGAAAACACCTACGTGAGTGTAGGAAAGAGATCTACAACCATGAGACATTCCGTGAGATGTGATGAAGGGATTTTTATAAGATATGCCATGAGACGTGTAGCTAAGGGATTACCATGGACGTGATAAGGATGATAGGTCATCAGGAAGAGGCCAGATGACCCTTATTGCTGCAGCTGGACAGGTAGAAGAGGCAGTGATATTAAGGTGTCATGGTTCTGTTACACCCTTGCACAAAACCCACAGCCTTCATAATCTCTCTCTTTGCAACTCTCAGTATCCCTCATTCATACAAAGAGTGGTTCCCCCTTCCTCCCCTTTATGATAGCAATAACAGAATATTTACTATGGTCTCACCTCCACTTCTCCCAGAAATATAAATTTGGTATTAGAAATCTTCCATAGCAGAGGATGAGAATATGACCACTTTGCAGACAGGGTGATGAACTTCTTTCTCTCTGCTCCCCAGAGCTGTAATACCTCTTTGATATGTTTTGTTTGTCTGACTGCATTGGAGTACACCCAAGAACACTTGTACATAGTGCTACATGCTTATATTTTGTAGGTGTTGTGAATTTATCACTGGTAATCTAACAAGAGTCTGTATTCTTTTGCTCCAATAAACCACACTATTCGTGAATCTGCATCATGAAAATTCTTACTGAACTTGATCAGACTTTTTGTGTCAAATTGGTGAACTGTACTAGTTGTGAGTCTGTGACTGTGAATGAGACCAGACTTGTAGTGTAACCCACACTATTCGTGCATCTGGGATCTTACTGAATGTGACCAGACTTACAGTACCAAATTTGTAATAAGAATTTAAACCCAGACAGACTCAGACCCTCTAATGTCTGAGAACCGGCTGGAACACCAGGAGGTTTATTTGCTGCCAAATTTATCTACTCTTAATGCAACAGAGAACCACAATAGAAATCATATTAATGTACTTTTCGTTGTCTCCTTCCTCTCTGAGTCTGCATTCATGGTGTCTAGCATCCCAGAAGTGTTCCTCAGGGGTAGATCATGTAGTTCCATTGTAAGAAAGGGAGAACATGTGATACCCACTGTGAGCAAACCAACTCGGGTCTCTTCTCAAAGACATCATTTTCTTTCCCAGTGGTTGTGTTGTGCTGTCCCATCACGTCATCCTGACATCTAGATGGAGCAATGTTTGACACTTTCTTATGTACTTGGTCATTTCTAAATTATTCAACATGTCTTCATTTCCTTTAAAAAAAACCATTCCCTGGATCATCTTCCCTTTAAGGCATTCCTCCTTACGGAGGAAAGGAACCCAATATGGCTTTTTCAGCATTCCCCAGGAGATAAACCATGCAGCACAGCTAAAGAAAAGATTGATGCAAACTTCTGAAAGCAAATTCAGCCTCCCCTTTTCAATCAGCTAAAGCAACTATTTGTAGTGTCAGCTGGGCCAGACCTCAAACACCTCATAACAGAGAAAATAACACTGTAATTTGGGAGGACACATGCCAGGAATCTCACTGTCCTTTGTCTGTCCTCTTGCTGCTCTTCATCCTAAAAGAGGTGACATGAGACATGCATGTTGAAAACAAAGCCACAACAGAGTGTTTTCCAGGTGATGTATAAAGCTTGGGAGCTTTGAACTGTGCCCTTCCAAATTCCCACATAGAAGAGAAGTAGCATGACCTGTATGTCCCAAAGCTTCAGAAAGCCACCACCTGCCCTGACCTTTGAGACCATGCAAAACTGACTGGCATTTAGAAAAACCCCAAAGTTTCTCTAAAATGTTAAATATCTTGGCATTAACTCAAGGAATATGGAGATATTAAGATGATTTAAGGGAAATATGTTTTCTCCATCCTATCAGATATTCTGGACTTGCACCTGAGAGTCTTGCCTTCAGAATTCCAAAGCAGGGCAGCCAACTCTTGTTCAGTGATTTATACCACTAAGGCAGCATTTGTGCGATTAATAAAAACACCTTATTTACCTTTCATTAGAGGTACTGAGCTGCTGTAAAGCACTCCTTTTTCCAGAGACACAGCAAACATTCTACATTTATGATATCTCTTTTCCAGTTTATAGGAAAACATGGATTATAGGTGACTTCTATTTTACACAGAAATAAATCCTGAAGAAAAGTCTGTGCGGTTGCTGTAAGTACGGAGAGAAAAGAAACACTTAGCTTTCTTTCAAATTGTAACCCAGTTCTTCTCTTTGGAATCCTCACAGTTTGTTCCATCTGGATGCAATGTGAGGGCTACATACTCAGCAACTCATAGAGAATTTATTTCTCGTAGGGCACAGCTTTTGGTACCGTGCATAAAGGTAATGTAACCACTGACTTTAGAAAGTCTAATTGAACATACTTTGTAACTACTACAGTTTGAAGAAGCACCACAAGAACATCCAAAATAAATAAAGAAAAAGGCAGGCTTATTTAAGGGATCTGGGTACTAGAGCATGAAACTGCATGTTTAATAGTTTTGCTATATCTACCCTTTCTTTTATGTCTTAAAAACAATTACAATTTATTTTCCCAAATCACTGTCCCTTCACATTCCTCTTTTTTTTCCTGTTTGTTTTTCTTGTTTACAAGCAGTTTCCATAAGATTGAACATACTTATGTAGTCACATGAAACAGCAGAAGAAAGTGGTGTTCCTTTGGCTCACTGTTCACTCTGTGAAAATACCCCTTGTTGTCCTCCTACCAGGAACTGGCCAGGCTGTAATGGCAACTCAACAGTAACTTTATTTTCTCTCTTTGTTCTTGTTGAAACTAAGTCAACATTATATCCCCATTTTTAGGTGTTAGAGAGACCCCTTAACAAACCCCCCTTTNGCAAAACTTCCTATACTAGAGCAAGTAGTAACTAGTAACCACAGCATCTTACCAGCAGAAAATATCTGCACTAGAACAAAATACCCACACCAGAGAATTGAAAAGCAAAATAAACTTAACAGTAAAACAAACTAGACTGCAAAACACACTTAACAATAAAGCAAAACTTAACAGTGATACACCTACCCTAGAACAAAGTATTAAGTAGAAAAAGGAAAGAAAGCAAAACTCGTTAATGATCGTTCACCCCAAGGTGTCCCAAGTGGAGTAGAGGGAAAGAGAGGCATTCATCAGTTACTTCCACGAATATGGATGGAACTTCTCTCCAGTTTTTCTCTAAGTTCCAATCTCTTTCTATATATTTTTTTTTCTCATAGGCAAGTTTAAATGACAGTCAGGCAAATAAATTTTTGGGGTGTTAGGCTGTTGCTTTGGGATAGAAAAAGGATGAGACAGAGGTCCAGGGATCTTGTCTGGCTTCATGCCTCCAGGATGTATTGGAAGAAAGGCTGACAGAATCTCCATATCAGCCCATTTTTCGGTTAATCCTGTTTCACACAGAGGCTTATCAGTTTCCTGGGAATGTCTTNTGAGAACTATCAGCACAGCAATAACACAGATGACCTAATAGTTCATGAAATAACAGGTTTATTTCACCAGTTTGTGACAATTTAAGAGGGCTCAATATGTCTTTGATAATGTTTTGACTACACAAATACACTGACACCATGTGCACAGACAACCCACCAGCAGAAGACACCCATGAAGAAGAAGAAACTTAATAGCAAAACTTCCTATACTAGAGCAAGTAGTAACTAGTAACCACAGCATCTTACCAGCAGAAAATATCTGCACTAGAACAAAATACCCACACCAGAGAATTGAAAAGCAAAATAAACTTAACAGTAAAACAAACTAGACTGCAAAACACACTTAACAATAAAGCAAAACTTAACAGTGATACACCTACCCTAGAACAAAGTATTAAGTAGAAAAAGGAAAGAAAGCAAAACTCGTTAATGATCGTTCACCCCAAGGTGTCCCAAGTGGAGTAGAGGGAAAGAGAGGCATTCATCAGTTACTTCCACGAATATGGATGGAACTTCTCTCCAGTTTTTCTCTAAGTTCCAATCTCTTTCTATATATTTTTTTTTCTCATAGGCAAGTTTAAATGACAGTCAGGCAAATAAATTTTTGGGGTGTTAGGCTGTTGCTTTGGGATAGAAAAAGGATGAGACAGAGGTCCAGGGATCTTGTCTGGCTTCATGCCTCCAGGATGTATTGGAAGAAAGGCTGACAGAATCTCCATATCAGCCCATTTTTCGGTTA
>VYZS01010045.1:15597-29010 GCA_013400695.1 Neodrepanis coruscans | reverse complement strand
TGCACTGAAAAAGGGAAGTTCCTGGGTCAAACTGCCCTGAGGAAATTGTCTTCCTTCAAGTCCCTGGATCCATGTCTCTTTGGAGGGCATCCTCTCTCATCTGCTTAGAAACAGCCTTCAAAATTTGACTGTGCTGTGGCCTCGAACAGTGGTATTAGGAAAAAGCCTGATCTGACTCATTAAAACAGTGCTCTTGGGCATCCAGCAAGTACAGCAAGGGAACATATACATTATTAAATCTCTGTCTCATCTGTTCTGCTGTCTTGTTGTGGGATATTTGGGAGGAGGGAGAGATGAGTCACTGAGACAAGAAGCAAGAAAAGAAGAGGGCTGACAGAAGTAAGAACAGGAAAGATGTACCTGGTGTTGATGGGAATTGGCTTTCCAACACAGACAGTTCTATGGCAACAATCTGCTGGCACATGGTGGAGAGGAAGCAAACACTGCTGCAAGATGCTTAACAGCAAGATGGGGAGAGACAGAAGCTGATAGTAAGCAGAGGTTACTCGGGCATGAAAGAGCACCTATAACTGATTGAGGGCAGTGACAGCTCAGACTGGCAGCATTGCCAAGAGATTTTCCCTGCTCCCTAAATCTTGCCTGCAGTGTGTGAAACATATTCCACCTAGGAGCCAGGCTGTCTCTTCTCTTGGAAAGCTGGGAAGCTCTAGGAAAGGCAAAGCCAAGGTGGAGCTATGCAAAGGAGAATGAACTCAAGGGAGATGAAATCATTTTTATGGTGTCTCAGTGCCCAGGGTCTCTGGCTCATGTCACCCCTGCTGCTTGGCAATGTAATCAGATACCTCGTGTCTCCTTGAGACATCTCCATGTCGAGGGAGGAGAAACTGCTCCCTTATCTTCAAAGTGAACAGAGCTGTACCACCCCCACATTCAAAACAGCAACTGACCCTCTGCCAGGAGATGTGGGATACACGTGCCTGAGTGCAGCTGGCACAGACCTGCTCTCTGTCCTGTCTGACCACAGTGAAACACAGTCTAGCACAGATAGCAGCAAGGAAGTACCCTATTACCTGGCTGGAAGTAAACCTGGGACATCTAGTGGGGTGATGACAGGCTTGAGGATGCTGCCAGAAGGTTTATGTGTGCCCTGAAAGACGCATTCATCACTGGTGGTGTGCTGTTGTTGCTCTCTCTTAAGGGCTTGGCCCAACACTTCTGATCTTTTGGTGACCCCTTCAAGAGACAAGTGAGAGGTGTTGGGACTATAGGCGATAACGTCATGCATACTTTCTACATGATATTAGGTCAGGTGATTCATATAGGTGAATCATATAGGGTGATTGATACCCTAATATTGCTCCTGGCTGATGGGCTTGGTTCTCCCTGCTCCAACCAGCAGAACAGCAAAAGCCAAGGTGGCTCCATAAAACTGTCTGGAGAGAAAATCCTCCTGAAGCACATGAAATACTGTTTTGTGTAATACTGAATAACATCTATGCAGAGGGATGTAATCCCCAGGCTGAGGTCTGCCTCCAAAAGTGTGTTGATCAGCTCCAGGAGCAGGTAAAGGGCTGTAACTCATACCCCTGCAAATTCCCTGATGCTGTTGCATTTTCCAGAGAAAGAACTGGTTTCCAGGCTCCAAAAAGTGGACATCTCTGTCCTCTTCCATGAGGCCTGTCCTATGAGGGACTACTGATGACAAAATATCAAAAGATATGCTCACCTGTGGGAGAGCTACAGGGGCAACTTTTTGCACGTGCATGTGTAAATAAGAGTGTGGGAATTCTGTGCTGCAGACAACCAGGACATGTCCCTCCCTGGCTTCCTGGAAGCTTTTGACACTGCTGACATGGGAAAACTGCTTGCTTTCTCTTTCTCTCTCCTTCCTCATTTCTTTGTATCAGGGAGACTCTGGGTGGCATCCCTATCTGTCTGACAGGCGTGACCAGCTGGTCAGTATTGGAATCTGGAGCAGTGACAAGTGCCATCCAAGGTCCCTGACAGTTTGCACCAGGGTTTCTGCTTCCAGACACTGGATTTCAGTCACAAATGAAAACATTTGATTAACTAGAACAGGAGCTTTTAAGGCTTTTGTGCATTTCTCTGTAATAAAGAGAACCAGGTTGTCATGTATTCTGGGTTTGTGACTCGGGTAGTTTCCCTCCAAACCCTTCCTCTTTGGAAGTTCAGACTTGAGTGCTCTGTTTCATAAATCTTCTTCTTACTGCAGTAAACCTTGTGGTGCGGTAGTGTTGATATCAATTCAGTTCCTGAAAGGTGCCTAGGAAATATTATACTATGGTGTTTGGGTGCATGGCTAGTGTCAATTTACACAGTCCTTTACACAGCTGGTATTCATCTGTCAAAATAGAATTGGTATCCCTGTTCCTCTTGGATAACCTGATTTACCAGAGGGAAGTAGCTGTTGCAGCAGCATGGGTAGCTAAGATGGACTGTCTTAGCTGTAGTGTTACTTTGCTGAAAAGGAAGTGATCTGGAACTTGGTGTGACGGCTCATCCATTGTAAATATGCCTTCAGGTTTCAGAGAAATTTATCTATGCCAAGCTTTTAGTCTTGTCTTTCCTATTAGGAAGGCCATACTGACATGATTCCATTTGCTAGAAGGCTGTTTTCTCTTTTAAATATATCTTCTTAGGGAAGGGAAAGGTAGTGTCTGACTTACCTAAAGTTTCCTGTGAGCTGGTAGCTAAAAACTAGACTTCGAAGCTAAATGTATTCGTGAAGAAGGATTTTAATGCTCAGCCCTATGATATGTATCAATAAATTACAAGCCAGGAAACTTCTGTCTGAATCCATCTCCTCTGATTTTAGCCCTACTGTGCACTACATACACATCCACTCTTCAAACAGAAAGACAGCAAGCTCTTTTTCATCTCTGTGCTGTATATGGTTCACTTAAGTATGGAAATATAAACATAGGGGTTTATATGATGAAGCAACATGATGTCATGTAACCAACTGAACTTGGCAACCATCTGCTGCTAAATGGCTGAAGAACTGCAGCCTGCCCTTACATCAGGTCATCCAGGTACGATAGTTTAAAGATCATGTGTGTACCTTTTGATTTATTGAACTTGCCAAATACCAGTGTCTTTGTTGCTTAAAAGAAAGCCTTCTTTCTCCTATTCCCATCCCATGCTGCTTTTGGAAAGAAAACCTTATATTCTAGCACAATTCAGAAAACATCAGTCTATCTGTAAAAAAAAATAATAGTTCCCCTGAACTAGCAGAGCTGTAAATTGCAGTATTTTGTCAGGCTGCTGTTGCTGATGACTGACTTGTTGTGTTATAACTAACTCTAAAAAACTGCTCTGCCATCATGACAGCAAATGTGTTGTGGTTTTGGCTTAAAGATGTGATTTCCCCAATGTGTCTTCAGCTGTGCAAATAAAGCAGCTTAGGGTTTGTAATTTAGTGCTCTATCACAGACCAGGGAGGCTTCCTATTGTGAAAATGTGTGTGGCATTAGGAGAGTAGCATACTGACTGAAGCCTTCAAAGATGTGGGGGCAGGAGGGGTCACCATGCCTGCTCTTGCTGGCAGTGAGCTTAGGCAAAGGGAAACCTGTTTCCAGAGTTACTCATGTGCTAGTCACCACTTCTTACATCTGGAAAGAGGATGTGCTTCCCAGTGAAGTGGTAGCCTCATCCTAGGAATGGTCCTGTCCATGCCTTTGGGAGATGGACAGAGCTGCAGGGTGACACTAGGCTCTTGGGCATGCTTGTGGTGGTAACAGAACCCCCTGGCCTGCCACAGGGGACTTTATATATTAAATTTCACTGGGAGAAGGGTGGCAGAAAAGCTTCTGACAAAGCTGAAGGACAGAAATACTCCTCTGAACATTTTTTTTTCTCACTTAGAAATGGGCAGTCTGGTGCTAAGAGGTGCAACTACCGATCTGCTAAAAAAAGTGTTCTCCAATTTGGACTTCCAATGCAGAGGTAAAACTGAAATGAATATGTAGCATATCTACTTTTTATGTTATCCCTCAAGATTTGCTTCATGGTCTCCTTTTGGATCTTCTGTTTGATGCAGAGACATTTGGTAAGAGAAGAGACACAATCCAGGGTGAGGTGCAGTACTTTTTACAGAGGAGTTTTCCCTCTCCACCTTTTTACAAGCAAGTCTGGCTTTTATCATATAAATTTACCCCTGAGGGAAAGGGAACAGCAGAACCAGGAACTATTTGCATCTTATGAAGGAAGAGGCACTGCAATACTGAAAAAGGAGGCATAGATGTTTGGGGAGAGTTGCATAATTAAAGCATGACAAGTAATTCCTATAAGTGTAGACCCTAATGAGCTCTTTTCTCTAGTTCTAGTCTTGTTTGAAGCAAGGGTAGATCTTAAATTAATCTACACAGCGTTGTGGAGGTTTTTTTGCAGACTAGCTCTTCACTGCAGGACAGCAGCTTTTACCACACTACAAATGTTATTCCTGATTCATCCCTTCAGAAATACTTTATGCACAAATCCCACAGCACTGATGTTTTTCTGCTTAAAGAGGGCACAGTAAGTGTTTACTGCACCAGCTTTAACTCTTCTATGCCATTTGACTATACTGTCAACACAGGAATTCAAAATCAGGAGGAGATTGTTCTGACCATTCTGACCACCAACTCCTCCCAGCCCAAGCTGCAGTTCAGGGTAACCTGGCTTTCTGGTTCCACAGGCTCTGGAGGTTGTATATTAAAATCTAGAGAGAGGAGGAGGGCTTCTGCCTGGCATTAGCTGGATGTGCTTGAATGCTGTGTGGGATTTTTTTTATCGCACAAGAAACAGGACTATGAAATCCCAAATTCTCATTACAAGTTCTCAAGTAGCCAGGAACATAGCATGCCCTGATGCTGCTAGAAATGTCCTTCTCTTTGCAGTCACTGCATGAAGTTGATTGTCCTATGAAAGAGCAATGTTCTACTTAATTGCAATGGAGATGTGTTCCTGAGTCATTGCTCTCACTTTGTGGATTTTTTTCTCTTTGCTTAAAAGAAGCGTAACAAGAAACTACCAGCTGCCGGTTTTATAAGCAGGGGTTTTTAAAATTTTAGCAAGTGTTGGATTAAGATGAGTGGCGTGAAATTTTGATTACTTTTTTCCCAGAATAGCTTGTGCTTAGTGTTGGGGCTCAGATATCTCCCCTTTCATGCTCTAAGTAGCCTGTCACATTTGAATATGGACTGAGAGGCCTCCAAGAAGACTCTGTAATATTTGACATAACTAAAACCTTACAAACTCAAAAGCAGATCCATATATCCTTGAAGCAAAATAGCCTGAACTGGCTGGAAGCTGTGTTTTAGCATCTATGTTTCCCTGCCAAGAGCCAGTTCTTTGTATGTATATTTTCTTTGATGCAGGATGAATGCACTTACATACTAATAAGGATCAGTTCCTATTTTCTTCTCAAGACACATACAGAATATGATCTATGCTTGCTGTACTCTCTACTCTCCCTTAATTTCGTGGCACTGTTTACGTAATTGCTGCTTTTCTGATTAAAGTGCATGACTACAAGCTGAAGGCTTGACACAAGGCAGCCAAAGCTTTTTAATTGCGTTTAGCTCACCTCTAGCTGTGGCTCATCTCTTTGAATGCAGCTGACTTGCGAGAAAGTCTGGAAGAGAAATGATGCACTTTTTATTTATGCTTTTTCTCTGGCAAAATTGCTCTGTGAATTTTTATTACCTAATGGTTTCTCTGACACCTTTTAAAACTGCTCAACTCCTCACCAAGAGACTATTTTATATGAGACTTGGGCCAGTAAACCATTTCTGTGATCTGGAAAGTGCTCTGCTTCCTTCACAGAGCAATTCATTTTGAAATTAGCTGGGCCTGCCTGCTCAAGAGGAACCCACAATTGCTTGGCTGCTAGTCCTGAATGGACCTATTAAATGCAATATTTCTGTTAAAAAACCCAGCAAAAATCTATTGCTGACTAGCAGGTCCTGAAATTCATACATATCAAGGGTAGCATAAATAGTTTCAGTGAGCAGTTTGGGAGAGAATAGTGGTCTCTGGCTTAGTTGTCGTGGTTTTACCACAAAATTAGTGATTCTGACAAGAGATGTCCGAGAGAAGTCACACACACACCCAAAAAGAAAGAAAACACACAAATATCACAGTTTATTTCACACACACTGAAAACCCGACAATAAAGTGCAACAAAACAGACAAATGAAGCTTCCCAGGGCCTGTGTTGGGGTGAGAACGCTCTGGAATAGTGCTGGTCTCTCTCTGGGGATCCCAAAGAGACGCCGGGATAATTAGAGAAGGCCCGCGACCGATCTGAGGACCCCCAGCAGCGCGAGCCTCCGCTCGGCTTTTCTGAAGAAAAACACTCAAGACAGTTAGAAACCGCGAGCCCCCCTCCCCTTCCCTGTAGCCCCCAGGAAGGGATTTTCAGTGCTGATGGAAGAAATGTGGTCTTTAAACCCNTTGGCCAGCGCTGCCCGCGCTTGCCGCGCCATGCCGCTGGTGCCACCGCCGTTACCCCGCCACTGCCTCCTTCATCTCCGGCGGAGGCGGTGGAGGGTGGCCGCGGTGCGGGTGCAGCACAGCACAGCCCAGCTGAGGGCGTCCAGGGCAGCAGCACGGGCGGCAGCTGTGCAGCCGCACAGCCCGCCCCAGCGCAGCCCCCGCTTCTCCGTGGGGGCCGCCCAGCCGCCGCCACCACCGCCGGCCCTCCGCACAGGCTCCCGCATGGTAGGAAAAAAGAGCGGTTTTACTTTCGTTTTCACCCCATGTCATTAGTAAATACTAACTTCTATCTAGTCTATTGAAAAAGGTGATTATATAAGGAAGAAATCAGCTGGGGCTTCAGCAGAACTGAGAGGAACTGGGTTCTCTTCCATTGAAAATATCTTTCAAAATTCACAGCATTTAGTGATACGGTTGTTAATTGACTTGTCCTGTGCTAAGCTAGTCCAGCCTTCTTGTGCTTCTCCCATGTGGTTCCAAAGCACATTGTGAAGATTCAGGTCCTTTCTCTCCCTTGTCTAAGGCATCTTATAGAAATGCTATCAACCTCTATCACCCCTATTTTTGTACAAGGGAGGTCTCGTCCATGGCACTTTAGATGGGTCATTTCTGCTGCCTCTGACCCGCAAGGTGTATTTGTGACAGATTCAAGCACTTTGAATTTGTGAGTGTGACAATCAGTTTGTTATTGGTAGATGTTTGCTCACTACAGCAAATTGTAATGGCCGGCTCCTGACAAGAGATGTGCTGCCTTTCACTGTTTTAAGATACAAGTTTCCAGCATGAACCCTAAACTGTATTCAACTTGCATTTGCATATGAGATTTAGTACTTAGAAGAGGACAGGAGACCTGGAACACTACAAGATACAGTGAATAGAAGAGGCATAAGGAATGTGTGCCATAGGCAGAGAATGGGGACATGTATGTATAATCATGTCAGCAGGAGCATGCCATATTCTAAAATCATGACAGTCTCCATGTTTAGATTTGTAAGAAAGAGAGCAGAGTCCAGAAGGAGAGGGTACAGATGTTTTATTTGGGAGTGAGACTCTTCAGTCCTAGCAGTAAGTTGGAGAGTAAAACTACGTCCAGAGACTTGTAGTTGGTTATCAGTGAACACAGTCAATGACAGGTGTCCTGGGGTCCCTAACCACTGCTATTTCCCCCTTTTCTTTCCCTGATCATGGAGAGGAATCCTAGTTAATGGAAACTGCAGATAATGCTCAAACTGAGTTTCAGATCTTTGTGATATAGAGCTACTCTAAACACTAATGTCAGTACTCAGCTCCAGTTCTTATGGAGAACTAAATTTCTTCTGTCCTATGTCTCGGGGACACATTCTTTGTGTGTTTATTTTCTTTAGATGCAGAATGAATGCACTCACACACTAACAAGGATTAATTGCCGTGTGTTCCCCTGCTGTATGTGAATGTACCACCAACAGACACTGTTTCTTGAGGAACTGGTAGCATTCATGAACTGGTGTGAGGGACCTTTTCTTTGTTATTTGTTAACTGTTGGCATTGTGTAGGTTGGAAAAGGAGCTTACTCTGCCATGAGCACAGCTTATGGCATATCTGCTTAGCATATCTGCTAATGAAACCAGCTGGAAGAGAGCTAGTCTCACTTTCTGATCAGGAAATTAAAACACTTCAATGCAGACAGTTTGAGTTGAATTTCTCAGTATCTGTCCCTCTCTGCTCCCAGAAGTTGCTCAGGAAATACAGTTCCCGTGAAAAGCCTGAAGAGCACCTTACTCTATCACTCACTTCTGTAGCTCAGCTGGAATTCAGCAAATTTTTTTCCTCCAATGTAAAAGCATTAAATTTAGCAAAAGTTTGTGCTGTATCCTGCTCCTCCACTGTCTGTTCAGAGGTGACCTGGCTGGAAATATCCACATGGCCCAGTACCATCTAGGAGTCTGGGGACTGCTGGGAGCCTTGTCTAGCTAGCCTTTCAGAGTGGTGAAGCAGAAGGGAGAATGCACTTATGTAGCTTGCAAGAGGCAGAGCAGAGAGAACTTTTTAAAAGGTACAACAGACTCAATTACACCACATACTTCTCACAGTAGAAAACCATGATTTAGTTGCTTAAGGGTTTTTCTTGTCCACCTCTGTTTTTATTAAGCTCATTTTTCTTTGTTACTATCCTGTGACAGCTGAAACAGTTTTCCTGAGAAAAAGAAGATGAGTGTGTGCATGTACATGGTGAGGAGATAGGGAATAGCTGTTGGATCAGCTTCTTATGTGAAGGATGCTGCACAGTTTGGGTTCAACAGGGACAACTCTTGCCTTGTGGTCCTCACACACGGCTGGAAGTCCACGTAGGTGCCCACACAATTTTTGCCCCCTCAACTGTTCCATCCTGCTTGACGAAAGGCAAGTGAGCTGCAGGTTTCCTTAAATTTGAGATTTGTATTTCCCAGAGTTCCATGCAATAGCGAGGGGCTCCTTAAGGGTGGATGCCACACTGCAGATGTACATGGCAGGCTGCTCACCTCACTGTGCCTGTATCTCTGGGGTACACAGGGAAACCCTGGTAGTCCTTCGTGCCCTTTGCCTACTCTTGCTGTTCAGTTTCCAGCTGAAATCTGTGCCTCACTTCCAGATACTGCTGCGTGTTGAGAGAGGCACAGGAAGGAAAATCATAGAGTCATGAAATGGTTTGGGTGGGAAGAAACCTTAAAGATCTTCTTGTTCCAGCCCCCTGTTATGGGCAGGGACACCTTCCACTAGACCAGGTTTCTCAAAGCCCTATCCAGCCTGGCTGTGAACACTTCCAGGAATGGGGCATCCACAACTTCCCTGGGCAACCTGTTGCCGTGCCCGACCACCCTCACAGTAAATATGTTTTTATGGTTGGTGGGATTCCGTGCTGTAAACTTAGACATCTGCTTTCCCTCTAGGGCAGCTTAACTCCCGAAAAGTGCCAGGTGCTTGTTTGCTACGATGGTGTGTAAACTTCAGTCTTCCAGCTGGATTTGGATAGTCACAGATGCTCAGCACATTGGAACACAGTCTTAATTTTGAAGATGTATGTTTTTAAGGGTCCAATAACTAAAAAATGCTTCTGCTCAGGTTATTAATGCTTATGTTCGGGCTTCCCGTAGGTATTTCCTCATTTTTCTCCTCTACTGCCACCACGTGGCCACATCTCAGTGTTCATTTAAGGTCTGTATTAATCTTTGAGAAGAATATCCTCCACCCTTGATTGTATTGCAGTTTTTAACTGTACACAACATGTTTCTTCATTTGCCATGAAATTCAGCTAGGAAGAAATATTACAATAACAAAACAACGAGAGAGAATCTCCATCATGTTTTTCTTTCCCATTTTTCTACTGAAAGACTTCCAGAAGGTGTACATTTTTCATACTACAGAGAAGGTTATGTAGAGTAACTGAGTGTGCATAGCAAGTTACAAACATCAGACAGAAGTTTCAAAGGCATCTCTATCAAAAGCCAGGCTCAAGCCTGAGCACATTTTTTCCAAAGGGCTGTTCATGAGGCAATTATATGCAGAAGACTTTGTGTCACTGAGGGCTGATTGACTGGCTTTTATGTGCCATACATTCAGCTCTGAAAATTGCACTTGGGACTCAACACCATTTATGCACTTCTGGAAATACTATTTTGAGAACAGAACTCCATTAAAACCGCTAACATGGAGTTCCAGAGAAGAAGAGGGACAAATGAAGATGTCTGGTGCAGCTCATACAGTTTAGTGATAAAGTAGCAATGGAGTAGCAGTGCAGCTTGGATCCTTTTCATCCTGAGGCTTACTTGGGCCAGATCCAGGTGGATAACCGTATTTGAAACTGAACACAGACAAAGATGATCTGATTTTAGATTGAACTATAACTTACTTTCCTATATTTATGCATCAATAACTTTCAGCATTAAATGAATAATTTATAAGCTGCTGCTGTAAAAAAAAGTAAAGTTCAGATGCAACTCTGTTAGAAATGGTGCAGTATGCTGGTGGAGGTCCTCCAACCTGATCTTTTGTGAGGTTAACTTGTTTCAGTATTACATATGAGTAAACCACTTACCAGTCTAAGGGTAAGGCATCAGAAAGCAAAAGAACAGTATTCTTTCCCTCTGCAATGAAATGTTGAAAGCAACAAAAAGTTGTGGTCAGGTGGGTCCTCTTTCAGTGCATGGTGCAGTTCAGGTGTAGTTGCTGGAAGTAAACATCTGAAAGTGCTTTCTCTTCACTTTGTATAACAGAACATCCTTGTGAATGGCTAGTGCAGCCTCATTTGAGCATTTTACAGTCTTGTTAGGGGAAAGGTTTAAATGAAACACGGACTTCAAGGCATCAAATGCGGCTCTAAGTATATGGAAAACTGCTGAGTACAGTTGTTCAGAGTGATAAGTCAGCTGCCATGACAGATTACAGCTGGGTTGTGTCCTTAGTATTAGCCACATAGCAGGATGTTCAGTGTGTACAATAACTAAAAGAATTATTAAATCCTGTGCAGTTTTATCCATTGCAATTGCTCTGAAAAAAACAAGTTTGGCCCTGAGTCTGTGAAGTTCTGGTGCTAATATGATAGAGAATTGCTATTCAGCCTCAGAGAATCAAGAATGACTTTCCATTTTCTCTCTCTTTCCTCCCTCTGCTGGCCAACAGAATAAGATCATAAAGCATTCAGAATTTTCTTTTGGTTTTCAGAGACATCCTAATCTACAATTCATCAAAACTTCCATCTTTTACTCATCTTGAAGGCAGAATTAAATAAACCGAGGTGCATCAAAGACTTACACAAGGTTTCCACGCTCTTCTGAGGCTAACTTTGGTTTCAGCTCTGTGTTAGCATCTGTCACAGTAATGTTCTAAAAAGGCCAATGTCCACAAGTGCCTTGGACAAAACAAGGTGCCCTGAGAGAGAATCTGGTGCATCTGGCTGCCTGGGGCCAGACTGACCATTATCATCCATGAACTGCAGAACTGCCAATGGGTGAAGACACCTCTGGAAGTCTCCAATGCAACCCTGCTCAGAGCAGGGTCACCTCAAGCAGGTTGTAAAGGGCTGTTTCTAGTGAGATTTTTAATATCTCCAATAACGGAGACTCCACAACTTTGGGCAGCCTGTTCCAGAGTCTTACCACACTTTTGCTGAAAAAGCTTTTTCTTATGTTTCACTGAAATTTCCTGTATTTCAGTTTGTGCCCATCGCTTCTCATTCTTCCAGTGATCATCACTGAGAAGTGCCTGGCACTGCTATCTTTATTAGGTACTTGTACACATGGACAAGATCCCATTGAGTCTTCTCTTCCCCAGACTTTACATGGGCATGGGGTTATTTCTCCTCAGATGCAGGAGTTTGAACCTCCCCTTGTTGAAGTTCATGGAATTCCCATCTGCCCATTTCTCTAGCCTGTCATGGTCTCTCTGGCTGGCAGCACAACCTTCTGGCCTATCAACCACTCCTCTCAATTTTGGATCATCTGAAGGTACATTGCCTCCTTGTCCAGGATATTAATGAAGAGGTTAAGATGTATTGGTCACACTATCAACCCCTGGGATCTACTGCTAAGGACTGGCCTCCAGATGGGGAGGAAAGAGAAAACACATCTCTCTCAGAAGCCATATGTTGTCCCATGAAATGCACAGATCTAGGACAATAGAATGAGTTTTCTGCTGGTTTCTGTATGTGCAGTGGCTGTGCAACAGGGATGAAGCCTGCTGAGTGACAAACAGCCTCAGTGCTTCCTACTGGAGAGGAAAATTTGGCCAAAGAATAAAGCTTCTAACCTTGCTGGTGTGGGAGATCCTGATTAACTTTTCCACTCTATTGTCCTTAGATCTTGAGATCTCACTATGCAACTCATTGACAACATTGCTTGGAAGCAAACCACAGACTTTACTAGACATTTCCACCTCTGCAATCTGTGTCATAGCTGTTCTCTTGATAAAACGACTTTCGGACTAGAGGAGTCAGTGTTCGTGGAACACAATCTGCACTATTCTGTTCCATTTAGAAGCTCTTGAGGATGCTAACAGGAGACTGCAAATATTCAGTATTGGTGTTAAATGCTTTTGCATCCTAAAGTTTTAGACTTTTTCTTTGAGATTGCCTACTGCTTTATATTTTCTGAAAAGCAATCTCTGGGTATAAAATGCAAGGATATAGCACAAACACTTTTTAAAGTCTGCTTCTGCTGAAAGAAAGCCTGTCCAACTGCAGAGGAGATATATGAGCCTCTTAAAGCTGCTCACCCCTCTGACAGAAGGAAGCTATATTCTGTTCTGCCTTAGACAATTTAGTAGCAACTGTTTTAAAAACAACCTTTAGCATTTTAAAAGCAAACATGCTTTTGACAAGACTTCTAAAAAAAAAAGATCCTCATAAAAAGCATGAGTAATAAAATATATTCTCTTGAAACAGCTGGTGAAATNACTTCTGAGTATCTCAGTCTTAAAGCTGCTCACCCCTCTGACAGAAGGAAGCTATATTCTGTTCTGCCTTAGACAATTTAGTAGCAACTGTTTTAAAAACAACCTTTAGCATTTTAAAAGCAAACATGCTTTTGACAAGACTTCTAAAAAAAAAAGATCCTCATAAAAAGCATGAGTAATAAAATATATTCTCTTGAAACAGCTGGTGAAATAATGGGAGATATACTGGACTAAAGTTAAATTTTGCTGTCTTTTTGACTACTAGCACCTCAATGCATGCGTTTTTCTCTCTTTCCTAGTCTGTATGAGAGTTACGGGAACAGATCTGCTTTAGATTTAGTATACTTTTTAGACTGATAGTGAGAAAAGCCTTTAACCATCTCTTTCAGCCTCAGGAGAGCTCTTTGTCTTTCTTCCAAGCTTCTTTGAAGTTTTTCATCTATGGTAGACTAAATGTTTCACAGCTTTTCTTCTGAGATACTCAGAAGTATCCTGTATATTGTGTTAAGATGCATTTCTTATAAAAATTTTTGAAATCCTCCATCTTGC
>VYZS01010045.1:0-12809 GCA_013400695.1 Neodrepanis coruscans | reverse complement strand
TTTCCAAAGGAAACAAAACTCATCCAAATACAACATTTTTGTCTGCTTATGTTTGCTGTCACTTTACCAGATATTCCCTCGTCAAGATATTTCCTCATCATTTGTCAATTCATTTACCAATTTAAGCAGATTTGACTGGGGGAGAATGGTTCAGAGGATATGAATTCACAGCTGGTTTTGGTGGCAGGGTCACTAGGTGAAATAGTTACAGTACTTCTCATAGATCCAAAAGAGTGCCACAGCTGGCAGAAAGGCTTACACTTTGCTACTAGTCATTAACCAGTGATACATTAGTGTAAAGCCCAGATCAAATCACTGCCAGCAGATGTGTTTTTTAGCCCAGTAGAGAAGGAAGGAAAAGCCAGAAGAATCACAGGAAAGAGGAGGGAGCAAAGGATGCTGTGAAGGTCCATTAGTAGGTATGGCAAGTTTTAAAAGCACAGCAGCCCAAAATTATTTTCCATTCAACATAGGGTCTGATTATTAAGGCTGGATATGTCTCACCAGTTTTGATGTAAGGCTGTTATAGAGGAACCTGATCAAAGGAAACGACATCAGCCACACTCTGCATCCACAGAAACCAATCACTGCATCATCAACAGCAATCAAAGGCATGGCCAGGCTAGCTGTTTCTAATCACCCTATTATTCATGCACTGGGATTTGCTTTGCAACCTTCCCAGAGATGGAGCTTGTCTGAGTGAGCATCGTTCCTGCCTATATGGTGAGGAATGTGATACTTTTTCCAGTCACCAGGAACCTCCCCAATTTCCAAGACATTTGATGGTGATGAAGTGACCTCATAAAGGGAAGCAGATCTTCCTTTTCCCCTCTTTTACCCATTTTCTGCCTTCATTTTTATTGTTGTTTTTGTTGTTTTCCTATGTAAAATACTCTTTCAGAGGTTTTTTTTTCCTCCTGCATCCCCAAAATTTCTCTTTCTAATTTCCCTTTTTTAATTTTTTTTTCTGTTTTCTTTGTCCTTTCCTGAGGTGTAAGTTGACACCCAGTCATTTAAAAAAGAACTTCTACAGAGAAGTCAGAATTAGAGCCTTCATACAGGATTTATCCTCACACCAGCCACTACACTCAAATAGTTATTCTTAAATATGACTCTTCTCCAAAGAACTATACCATTAGAAGATGCTTAAACAAACAAGCATTCACCTAAGCACCACTAACCAGGGCTTATCTCCCCACATCATACTTCTTTTTTAATGAAAACCTGCTGACTGCCTCAAAAGATAGTTTACACAAGCACAGAACAGCTCCTTAGAGAGATGATCTCTCCAGTTTTATATACCAAAATTTATTATTGCACCATATTTCTAAGAAAATAGCTTTTCTTATGCTTTTCTCTTCTGCAAAGCACTTGTCCCACAGATTATTTTTAAATTTTCATTACAAAAATGAAAAAAAAATCCATAAAACTTAAGTAATAAAATGAAATTATCCTGATTTAGTAATGTTAAAGGGCATATCCCAACTAGGTGGAATGTGATCTGGAAAGTCTACGCACAGCGCGAACACTTAAAGGGATCACAAAAAGACAGAAGAAGTAAAAAGAGGTTGAGAGGAAGTGTGTGTTCAGAAGATTGGGGAAACGCCATCACAGGGAGACATCGGCTGGGGACTCGCACATTGCCCCTGGTTTGAATGGTTGACAGGGTTTTTCTTAAGCTTGGCTGCTTTCAGGGGACACCCACCCACAGGATTTTTGTATCATCATTCTTCACCCACACTAGAGCACTGTCCCCAGAAGCTGCCTGTAACCCTGGGAGATGAGTGTGCCCAGTCTCCAGCAGCATTTTACACCCTTATGCAGGCTGGTGTGTGCCAAAGCCAAATGCAAACATCTCTGCTCTCCCGTCTCTGGAATGCATTAATTATGCAAACATACAGACAGTTCCTCCTGCAAAACCCATTCGGTGTTCTTATCTTGGGACAAAGCACATGAGAGGCACAGAAAGGAGCTAGGGAGGACACAAGTCACAGGCACTTACATGGAAAATCAGCATTAAATCTTTCCTCACCTTTAAACCAGTTCATCTCTTTATTGTCTCCAGATGCAGACAGCTTTATGCCTAGCCAAGAAAAAGAATTGGGGATATCAACTATCTGCACTTTTATATGTTATCAGACATTTCCCCTAATTTATTACAATAAATTGCTGATGGAAGAAAAGAACAAGATTTACCTGCATACTCATAAAGAACATTTCTGCTACTATTCCTTTCAGAACTTGGAAGATTTGGCTTCCTTCCCTCTCTCTCCCCCTGTCCTTTATCTGAAATCTGCCTTTTTTTTCTCCCTGCATTGGCTTTGGTGTCTAGACTCTCTTCCATTTTTCATTACAACGGTGTTGTTTTTGCTCACCTGCTGGTTATTTCTTTTAACTTCCCTACTGCAGAGAAGAAAGTGGCTTTCATTCGGAACTAACTCCAGCACTGAGACATCCAGGAGCTCCTAATTGTTACAATCCACAACCCAGGATTTTAGGTTTTTCTCCCACTTCATCTAAAGACTTACACCCTCCAAAACTCCCCTGCTTTTATATGGAAATGCAACTCACTCAAATGTCATACTTCGCCATGCTGCACCACTGAGAGCCCCCCAGCAAATTAATGACTGCACTAGTGAGTACTATTTTATACTGAAAAAGCCATAAATACAAGAGGTAAAGGGTTGAGAGATTGTGCGTGGGAAGTGCTGCCTTGGGTGTGAATTAGTCTTTAATAATGTTTCTATTGGTTTTTTAGAGATAAATTAGACTTTTCTTGTTGACACAAAAATTTGCCCACTTTGTAGGAGCATCAGGCACCCAAAAGTTCCTCTGTTAGGGTACCTCCTGAAGGAATGGATCCTGGCAGTGAATAACAGAGAAGCCTCTTTGCAATGCAGTGATGGTTGTGTGTGCAGGAGATAACTGCTGCAGATGGGTTTGTTGTGGTCCTTTCTCTTCACTGGGAGGAGAGAGAGGACCGGGGAGAGAAGAAGGATAACAATAGTGAACTACGGAGCCCCTGCATTCAACATATGCTCTTCTGCTGGGTGTATTTCTATACTATAGTCTCTTGGCCTGCTTTTCCCCACCATTATGGTTTGTGAGCTGTCATGGTAGCCTTTGCTCAAGGAGAAGACCTCACTTCCAGTTCCTCAGACTCTCTCACTTCTGCAGCACTGTGGGCATGCACATGCCCCCATGATGACTCCTTTCCATGGTTAGGAGTTGCTGTGAGAGGTGTTAAACTTGATGTCTTTATAGCAGACATCTTCTGGAAGAGCACTGCAATGTCATCACAGGGCATCAGGCAACAGAGCATGGCAGGTTTGGGATTGCTATATCCTTTCTGAGTGAATTGCTCTTCTATTCAGCACCACATATTCGTTCAGCCCTCCTCTTGCTTTGTTCTCCCATAGGCCATATCACCTCTCCTCCCTGCCGAGACTCACTTTTTTTTTTCTGTGCTCCAGGTGATCCATATTATTTTGGGGGTGCAGGGGCAGTAGGGTGTGTCCTGCCACCTGCAGTCACAGGGCAAACACACCTGTATGCCTGGAGAGATCCAGTGTGCCATATTGTACCAGAGAACAGAGGACTGTCAGCAAGCTGGTAGGAGTTGATGGTGAACTAGAAGCTTAAGGATACACAGCAGGAAATTGCCCAGAGAGGCTGTGGATGCCCTATCCCTGGAAATTTTCAAGGCCAGGCTGGGTGGGGCCCTGAGCAACCCATAGCAGGGATTTAGAACTTTGAGGTCTAGAAGGTTTTGATCTTTAAGGTCCCTCCCAACCCAAATCATTCTATGATGTTCTTTCACTGCTTTTTGTGGAGTAAGTGCCAGCCACTAAAAAGCAGGATGTAGCTCTTGTTCAGTGTGATTCAAAGGCAGGGGAGGTAAAAGTATGCTTTTAAGGTCCCTCCATGCTGCCATACAGCAGTGCTTTGCATGGCACTGCACATGTTAACTGGGTACAGAGCTGCTGTTAGCAGTGGAACAGCGCATGGGAATGGGCTTATTGTGCTGGGTGTGAATGCAGTCTTAGGACACTTGTAATGTAAAGCTGAGCCCCAGAGTTGTTTGGGATCCCTGTGCAGACACAGCAGCCATGATTTAAATTGTGGATGGTTACAGTATGCTTTGTCCAGGATCTTGGAAAAGTTGAAGTGTGTTTGCTTCTCTGTTTAAGACTAGGATTAATATGGTGCAGACTCTAATTTAGATTCCAGGAACTAAGTTCAAAAATCCATGCTTGCACAGCCAGAAGGGCTATTTAAGGCAAAAGTGAAATTGATTTTGGTTTAAAAGAGCTGTAAAAGAAGATAGGAGTAAATATGGAGAAAAATAATCTAAAATTGATTAGAAAGGAGCTATTACCCAGCAGGCAGTAAACGCCTGAAGATAGGCCATTGAATAACTACGAAAAGAAAATGAGAATGCTCTGGTATATACAAGTAAGAATCCAACATTGCACTCCTGCAATGGTATTTCTTTTGCTTCAGTCAGTGTGTCCCTCTGACTGAAGAGTGTTTTAAGATCTACAACTGCTGTGAAAGACTAGAGATATGCCATAGACCTTGCAAAAAAATTTTGAATCAGGTTTGGTAACTATCAGGGTGATTTATACCAAAGTTCACCCTACAAATGCATCACTGGGGACATACTCTGAGAGTGGAGTGCAAGCAGGACTTGTCAAATAAGTCACAGATACCACTCTGAAGGAAAAAAGATGGATTTCATACCTGATGCTGGCATGAAAAAGGACAATCTGGCAGCATACTTGCAATATCTGGAACACAAAACTATGGCAGTGGTTTTAATTACATAGATAGGACTTACTGAATATATCAGTTTGGAGACTGTAGAGAGATTCACAATGAATGGCTGTGTCACAGACATTGAGTTACTGTACAATTTTTAACTGCATTTTTACAAGCATGCAGTGAAATTTGCACTTGGTGATGTACTCAGGGTGTTTCTACTTCTAGTGCTCTCTTCAGCCCAGATTTGATGCTGTATGTAAGGCATATCTAACATGTTAATGAGAAAATGAAATAATATATTCTACTTCATCCTTGGGAATTTGCAGAGGTTCTATTACCCAATATACCTGTGAACTCCTTAGACTTATGGATTAGTTCCAACTGAGTGAAATAATTAATGTCTCACCAAGCCACATATGACACAATTGAATATTTTAAGAGTAAGAGCGTAAGTGTTAGTTCAACCATTCAGCTTGGTACAAGTTCAGATTTAGAATATCATGTGTAATCTTAGACACCACTCACAGAATTCTTGATAAGAAGTGCTTTTAGGACAGTCCTTGTAACAACTAGGACATTAATCTTACTCTTGCACATGGCTTTAATAATATCTATGTTTCAAATAATTATATTAATGACAGCTGTTGCTGACGTGCGGTAACCAAACTCACAACAAATTCCTGTTATGAGAAAGGTGTGTTTATTCTGTGCAGGGAGCAGGTTACAAACCCATTCCAAAGACCCGCTCCTCGACCATGTGACCTTCCTGGGTCTCTATACCCCTCCTGAGTGGCAGGTGTCACTCATGGCTGATTGACCTCCCCATTCAAGGCCCTCCCCATCCTGGGACCCAGAACCAGCCCCCAGCCACTGGGGGCTGAGCTGCCACTGCCATTGCCCCACTGCAGAAAGACACGTTCCCCTCGAGGAGACCTTGAGATGTTGTTCCAATAGGCTGTTGTGATGTCTAGTTCTCGCTCTCTCTGCCTCCTTATCTGATGTTCGTGTCCGGTGTTTACAGAGACTCTTCTCATGTTAACCCTGTGTCTGACTGCAGAGCCTCCCCAACACCCCCTGGACACCCCTGTCCCTAACTCATTGCACAGGTAAATAAGAATGACTGTTTCTTTGAGATTAAGGTTTACACAAACCATTACAAGCAGCTGGTGGAGTGGGATGGAGAAGCAGTGCTTTTGTCTTTCGGAATTCTTTTTTTCTTGTGAGACCTTAGGTTTCCCTTCAGTCCTCTCGTCTAAAAGCCTATGATTTTACACAAGAATCCCAGCCTTCAGAAAAGGAAGAATTATGTTTTTACCCAGCTATATGCATTTAGAGGGGAAGAGAACAGAGTTTTGAAGGGCCTTAATTTCCTGCCAGTGTTAGGGTCAAAGAAAGTGAAAGGGCTGTAAAGAAGATAACATTACATCTTTCAGAGCAGTAATGAGAGCAGGTCTAAGCAAGTTAGGCACAAATATATACTTGCTCTGGTCTTACACTCTTTGTTATATATTTAGTTTATTATAGCTTCTGGAAACAAAGAGACAATATTAGGTTTGAAAACATGACTTGCATAAGATAAAGGAACACAGAAATACAATGCACATAAATATGAGAAAAGGGAATAGCTTGCTCTCAGAAATACGGAATAAATTTGCAGAGGCACAGTAAAAGATGAGAGATTACAGAAAGGCATTAGGGCTGTCACTGTAAAGGAGTCAGGGAATTACATAGCAAGCTCACATTACCAATTCAAACTGGAGGTTGCTTTAAAGAATGGCCTGATCTTTAGAGGTAACAGAATAGCAGTGCAAAGTGCATTGAAATCTGATATTCTTTGGAGAATTCAGCAGACTCATATGGGTATAGAAAAATGTAAATCATAAGCATAAGCTATGTACATGTAGCAGCTTCATAAACCCCCAAAGATAAAGAAAATTGTGAAAATTAGCTATTTCTTCAAAATACCAATTTAGGAAAGAATAGAACTCATGCTGATAGAGCAGGAGACACTACAGCCATGGTCTGAAGTGTAGATATATTTATACTTTCCTTCCAGAGACTACATTGCAGTGTTGGCTCATTGTTTGCATTTCCCTGTAGTTGTGCTATAGGGAATCTAGCATTAGAGCATCTCGTAACACCCTTCATATCTGCATTTGCCAGGCACAGAACCACAGAAGGGAGCTGAGTAATAAGCTGTGCTTCAAAGAAGAGAATTTTCAGCCATTTTCAAGGGCTGCTGGAGAAATTCCACAGTGTAACATCTGATCCCAGATATACTTTACTGAGAGGTCTACTGAAAAAAAAATGAAATTAAGATTATTTAGATTTTTTTAAAAAAAACCTTTCCAGATCTGAAAGAGATTCTTCTACTGAGCTTGAGAGCCTGCCTTCAAAACACAGTCAGTCTCCCTTTATTTTAAGAGGTAATTGAGAATCAGACTTACTACTACAGAACTAATCTGACTGCTTATAAATACAGTTGAAAATATGCAAGAGTCATATGATTTCATGGGGAACAAGGATGCTGAAGTGCAAGAAGATGCAGCCTGCATACAAAAACAAGATTTTGTGGTCTCTGTCTGCCAAGGAGAATGCTTCTTTCTCTTTCAGAGTACAGGAGAGGCTTTGGGAAGACAAGAAGAATATGGAGATGAAGCCTGAGGAAGTAGCATCTGAAAAGATTTTATTGAAGTCAAGCATAGATAAGTAGGAGCTCCTGAAAGGCATTTTGCATACTGTTAGAGCAGCTAGTGCTATTTTGTTTTCTATAAGAAAACATATTAAAAAAAAGCGAGTTGTAGTATATGTTATTATCATCAGTGAGAACTGGCCTGAAAGGATCATACTGGAGACAAATTGGGGTAGAGAGACTGATTTTGATACCTATACTTGCCTACTGTATTATATAATTGCATTATTTTCCCCTAGTGTATACCCTAATTAAGGTTTGCCTGCCAAGGAGCACAAAGGCTACTGAAATGGTATTTTGATCTCCTGTATGTTTGGGTACTCATGGTCTGTTTTTTTTTTTCTTTATGTGGGATTTGGTGTTGGTTGGTTGGTTGATTGTTTTTTGGGGTTTTTTTTGTTGTCTTGGGGTTTTGGGGGGAGGGTGAGTGAGGAGTTTAAACTGTGGTTCAAAGGTTTAAAGGGCAGCTAAAAAGTAACTTCGCAAGTGTTTGCGAAGTTCCATTTGTGTGTAATGTCACAGATACATCTAATGCAGTGTCCTCTGCTGATGGCACAAGCACTGTCTCACCAGATCTCCCTGCCCTACCAGGTAGAGGACAACAGCTCCCAAATGTCTGTTGTAGTGAATGTGTGACTGACTATAAACCCTGTTTCTCCAGCTGGAGTTTGAGCATGTTTGTGAGCTCACATGACCGAACACCCCAGACCTTTGAGAGTCACTGTTTGAAGATTGTTGTGTAGCCTCTGATGCTCTCTGCCTGTTATAGGGGAAGCCCATGCCACACTGACCTCTTCTGCCCAGAAGAGGGGGTGTGGTTGCCTTGCAAATTCTTCAGTCACCGCCAGCCACAACCCACTGCCACAGCCATCAAATGTTCTACCATCTCTGGCTCCTCTTTTCTTCCCTGGCCATTCCCACTTCCAGGACTCCCACCTCTTTGCCCACAAAGCTCAAATAGGCTGATGTAGCTCTCCCACAAGGACAACTCACTCCGGGGGGTGGTGCTGAAACAGGTAAACAAAGGGAGTGGGAAAGTTATGAACAGAGCAGGTAGGAGTTGGGTTGTGAGCAGCAAAATATAAGGGCCAATGTTTTGGATTCTATGGCAAAGTGTTAATGTACAAAAGCCTTAGTAAACAGTCTGCTCACCATAATATTAAGAATACATTTAAATTTAGCCTGATTTTGCTGTCTCATCTTTGCCTGTGACTGAACAGTGGCTTTGTTTTTAGCACCTGTATTCATGTACCAGTAGATCAGTAGTGCAGAGATGGTGTTCAGGAAAGAAAGGGTGAGTCTTTCTGGATGGGGAGCAGGGGGCAGCAGGAATTTGTTGGGAATTCTCATTGTCAGAAAGTATAATGCCAAGTGTTTATTGAACCTGATGAGACTTCAGCATCTTGTTTCCTGTGGAGAACCTCTAAAAAGAAAAGAAACTCTGTTAGTACCAGATTGTACTTGGGGAAGACACACTCAGTGGGTGCCTTTGTTTGAGAGTGCTGAGAGATGAACTCTGTGGCCATTGTGTTGTACTGTACTTTATATAGGGATAAATAAAGTGTTCAACTTCCTCTTCCATCTTCTGGCTTCTCTTCCTTTAGCTTTGGAGTGGTTATGTTGCAATGCTGAAGGTACCTCCATATGGGGCCTCAGGATCTTGAACCTGTTTGCTTCTCAGTTGTTTGTAAGCTACTTTAGGATAGTTGCTTCTTCCATGTATCTCTTGGTTGTCTTAAAATCCTTCAAGTAACATACTTGTAATTACAAAATCAACTCTTGTTTATTTTGAAAGGTTTTGCCTAATGGGAAAACAAGTAATTAAGATCTCCAGCGAGCTGCAACCAACTTTAGCCACGAAACTGTTCATTTCAGAAGGAGCTGGAATAAGTGACTCAACTTCAGTCAGCTTTGAAAAACTTAAATAGTTTTTTAGAATACTGGCAAAAAAAAAAAAAAATCAATTTGGACTCACTGAATGGGGAATTATTGATTCTGGCTTCATGATTGAGTTTTCAGAGTTATTAAAAGTATTCCTTTTTAATATACAGTGGGTTGGGCTTTTTCACCTCTAAATCAGCAAAATTAGCGAACAAGATTTTTCTAAGGACTGGGTCCTTAACTGAAGGAATATGCTCATGAGATGTATGAGATTGCCAAGGATCACAACCATCACTAAAACTAGAAAATAGTTACCCTGTTAACACTGAGATTAAAAAGAAAATGAAGGTGAGAATTTGTATTATGAGACTCTGAAATGCAATCTGATGAGACTGATCTGGACATTTTTGTACAGTCACGAAAAAGAAAAGCAAAGCTTGTTAGCCTTTTTTATCGATTCCACTTTCCATTTTGTTTAAATTGAAATGTTTTATGTTTCGTTTTTTTTTTTTTTCACTACTATATTGTGTAATACAGTTGCTGTTGCTATTAACCTTCAGGCAGACAGAAAATCAGTGAAGGTTGGTGTGTGATACTCTTTTATCTGGAACTAATAGCCCTTGCCCTCAGTTAAAGAGAAAATATTATAAGATTTGATTTGTGATAAAGATAGTGGGAATGAGAGGTAGAGGGACTTAGAAAAGCCATTTTCTGTTGTCTGATGGTGAACTCTGCTTCTTTTGGCTAGAAGTGTCTCACAGTGCACAGGAAGGAGTTAGAGAAAACAGAGATAATTAAGCCCCTACGAAATCTTAATGTTCCATAAACGGCACGTGGAGAAAGAGCAACAGTAGCTGCTCTTGATTCCCCAGGGAAGAAAATCTCTGCCTGGTGCAAAAAAGAGGATCCATGCAGAGGATGCAGCAGCAGAAAATTGCTGAAGATATCAGGAAACCTGTTTTCTCAGGCTGCATTCTGGTGAGAGCTGTGGTTATGTGGCTCCACAGGGTCTGCAGTCGGAAACTGTCTTGAAAAGATGTGGAAGCATCCTCTGCTCAAACAGGTGACAAAATTTCCATATTATGGTGTGAATTCAGTGAGTCTTAACATTCATTTGTAGATAGCAGCATCTGTGGGGAAAAAGGTAGGATTTCATGGGATAAGTGAGTGGGATGACTTGGATTTTTGTAATTTTTGCTTTCATATATGCCTGCAATGTTGCTCATGTCATATGGATCATTTCTGTGGAAGTGACACAATATGCTGGGCTGCTGATGTTACAGCAAAAAAGTGGTGCAACTGTTTTAGTATAAAACCAGGTTTACATGTGCACTGGGGTAACCAGTGAACAGTAAAAGGCAGGACCATCAAATCTTTATTTTGTTTAAAAAGGAAGGTTTTATGAGTGCTATTTAAACTAGTCAAGGACATTCAGCTAATACCCTGGTGGTACTTTGAAAAATTCAGCTGACAGTTCTATTTCAGATGCAAGGCAGTCAGGTACAGGACACTCACTGGGGTACGCTCTCAGGAGACAGAAAACAACATGCCAGTGAAAGGCAAATGCAGACAGGGTGCATTACAGCAGAGGTCATAGGTGATAACTGGGCTTGGGCTCATAAATCACGGGGCAGACTCTGATAATACCAATGCTTTTACTGCGGAATACTGATTAGGACAAAGTAGTAAGTGACAATGTAGTTATTTCTTTATTAGCTTTTGAAACAAAGTGTTGTTGAAACAGATTTTTCCTGTGTTCCTTCCATTTTGTTATCAGAGCTGTGCTGCATATGGCCTTTTGCAGCACTGTTTACAATAAAAGGCATCTATTAGAAATAAAAGCACCTATTAGAAATAAAAGCACCTATTAGACATAAAGGCACCTATTAGAAATAACTCTCCTTCCCTCCTCCCCCTCTTGCTATTTGGACCTATCCTCTCACAACAGGACTTTCTGCACGCTTGGTTTGGTTTTTGCTACCAGTGGTGTTAATCTTATTTCCCTGTCCTACAAGGGGGAAGTGTCTTCTTCAAAGGAAAGGAGGGAGGTGGGGGCCAAATTCATGAGAAAAAAACGTGCAATATGTGCAAAGTCCTACCCTCTGAAAAAGTAAGGCTGTAAAGTCTAGATTTGCTCAAGCTGTGTGTCTAATTTCTTTGGAGTCAGAAACTGCTCAGTCCCATCTTTGTATTTAGGAATAACCCCTCTCTCTCTGCCTCTGGAAATGTTATCCACAGGTAGGAAGGGAACATAGTTCAGCTTTTACTAAGGTGAAGACAAGAATCCTATTTTGTGTTGCTGGGGGCAATTAGAAATAAGAAAATGGCCCAGTATTTACCAAGTTCCTGTATCATAAAGTTAATTTTCTTGAAGTCACCTAAGGGGTATGCTACTGTTCTTCTCTGCTGGTGTGATTAGTACTTTTCTATCTCCCAGGATCAGGAGATTTTTACAAGAGTGGGTGAACTGAGACGTCAGTTGCCCTCATTTTTCCTCAGCTGCATGTGTGGAGGTCTTGGTGAACAGTTTCCCACCATTCTTCTCAAAAGCCCCTTGAAAATTAATTCAGATATTGCCAGAAACTGATTGCCATATACCTCAGCTGACAACTTGCTGTTGTATTTCATTAAAAAGGAACAGCCATTCCTGCATTGCCCTGGGAAAAAGTACCTGTCTAAATGCCCGTGCACCACTCGCACTTGCAGAATGTACTGCAACAGCTACATTTTTCCTGTGGTGGATGGTTGGATCCTTTCCTGTGGCACAAGCTGTACTGTGTCTGTGTTGTGGGATATATTGCGCTATACCTGAACAGCAGAAGCGGCAGTGGTGACCAGTTTCAGAAAACCTTTAGGAGCAGCAGTGAAGTGATGCCTCCACTCACCTGAAGAAAAGTGTCCCCAGGGAAGAAAACACCATGGTGTCACCCAGACTTTTTGACAGAGAGCAGCTCTAGGCTTTAGCACTGGTGTTTCCCTACCTGCCGGGGCCTGCAGGCTCGCTAAAGCACTGCTAACGCCGGGAATCGAGAGTAACGAGCACTAGAAACCCAGCCTGCGTGGTTGGCTCCCTGGGAATTATGTCTCATTGTTTACTACCATGTCTCTGCAGGTATGAGCCACAATCCGGGCTCCTCCCGCAGGGGAGCCGACGATGCTCCCGCCGCTGGAGAGCGCCAGTGCCCAACGGGACACAACCCCCGCCACGGCCCCTCCGACCGTGCCCAGCCGCCGCCTTGCCGGGACCACCGGCTGGTGCCCCGCAGCCCCCGGGGGCGGGTCTCCGCTCCGCTCCCCCTCCGCCGAGCGGGCACCTCCCTCCCGGGCTGTGCCCTGCGCCGAGTACGGGGCAGCGCGGCCCCGCAGTCTCGAGCCGCCTCCCCATCCCCGCCGGCGGGGCCGCTCCCGGCGCACACACGGGTTTAATTAACCACTACCCCCGAGCCACCACAGCAGCGCACGGACCCGACCG
>VYZS01010041.1:0-11836 GCA_013400695.1 Neodrepanis coruscans | reverse complement strand
CAAAAAAAAAAAAAAAAAAAAAAAAAAAAAAAAGACTTGATCAGGCCCCAAACTCAGGAAAAACAGGTTTTTTACAAGGATAGTTCTGTAAAACACTGCCAGTTGCCTGCAGATCTCAAACACTGAGCATGACATTCCTAGCTTTGTGCAGATTTCACTGCACACAGTTGCATTCCAGTTTTTGTATCCAAATCCATTCCCACAGTTACATCCTAGGTTTTATATCTAAGCACATTCCTGCAGTTACATTTTTGTAACTCTTCTCTAGTTTCAGACCATGAAGGATTTCAGGCAACATCAATTTCTCTTTTACTTTTTTATTTTCTTCATAATAATAAATGATTAATTTCCATTTAAGTCTCTAGATAATCTTGTTTCAGAAAGCATTAAGGAGAAAAAAAAACCAAACGAGCAAACCAAAGGAAGGAAATGTATCTCAATATTTAGATTGCAATTTTGTATTTGTTTGTTTATAATCACAGTGCAACAAATTTTTATTTGTTTCTCTGGCATTAACATAAAAGCCTGATTAAACAGCTTGTTTACAGAACTGCAGCAAGATCTGATAAGAACATTATTTTTTTTTAGTGTCTTTAACTAGCAAAGAGTTCCAGCGCCACAGGACTTAATGAGCTCGAAGTCTGAGATTCAAGATGAAGAGAGATAAAGGCAGTTAGAACAGGCAGAATGAAGACAACACATCTGCTCAGTAGTTAAAGCTCTTTACCAAGAGGAAAACTCTAAGACCAGCTCAACTACAAGTAAAAACAGAAGATCAAAACAGTGAAAAGAGCAGGGGCAGGTCAAGAAAAAAGAAGTATAAACAAAGCAGACAGAGATATGATGGGAGAAGGGAGACACACAGCCCCGCTACACTTGATTCACAACAGATCATCTTTGAAACGCCACAAGCCCTGGAGGCACCAGGCTGGTTCTCTGGGCTGTTTCCCATTGCTGGTACATGATGGAGGGAAGGCACATCTGGGCCCTACAGATGGATATGGATCAAACAGCTGTTGGATTCCAGCCAAATCCCGTTTCATTTCCATGTTTCTTTGCACTGAAATGGCACATTCCCTGTTTCCATCAAATAGAAACTGGCAGAAGTTATGATCATACAAACATACCCACAGTATTAGTCCAGCACTGGGTTACAAGCACAAGAACAGAGGATGCCCTCAGACTATTGAAATACAGACACATAAATCCAATTGTGCACCACCTAGTCACAAAAATTGTTTTCATTCTGGGTTAGCAATACATTAAAAACAAGTGATCTGAACCCTGCTATGTCAATTCTCTCCTTCTTTTTCCTAACTTAATACTTTTTGAAGTGACAGAATACAAAGGTGCACTGCTCTCTAAAACAGGAATAAGGTTCACAGAAAACTGTCATAATTCTGAGGGAATGTCATGTCCACAGCCAAGACCCAACCTCCAGCTAAAAACACAGGAAGTGGTGAAACAGCTGAGGACCAAGTGCCAGACCTGATATGTGACAGAACTGCTGCTCAGCGAGGGGGAGCTGAGAGCAAGATTTGCATCACAGGGAGCTCAGCCAGCAGCTCCAGCATTAGGAATCAGGATCAAATCAACTCCAGTGTATGACTCAAAGTCAAACATCTGTGGCTTCCCAAGATATTCCAACACTGCATGGCAGTGTCCAAAACCAGAACAGCTGCTTAAGGGTGGAGGACAACTTTTACAAATGAGCAGTGTCCCATACACTTCATGCTCCGTAATGAGGACTCTCAGGAATGTTTCTTTCGTCTGCAGTGACTCCTCTCCTCCACCACCCCCCAAAACACAGTTCAGTTTGCTCAATACAGCTTCCTGCACAGCTGCAGTGCAGGAGGAATGCAGGAGATGATGAAAGAAAACTCAAGACATATATATATAGACATGCTTTAAAAGAGTTGTCAAACAAGCTTATGGCTGGTTTGTAACANAGAACAGCTGCTTAAGGGTGGAGGACAACTTTTACAAATGAGCAGTGTCCCATACACTTCATGCTCCGTAATGAGGACTCTCAGGAATGTTTCTTTCGTCTGCAGTGACTCCTCTCCTCCACCACCCCCCAAAACACAGTTCAGTTTGCTCAATACAGCTTCCTGTACAGCTGCAGTGCAGGAGGAATGCAGGAGATGATGAAAGAAAACTGATGAAAGAAAACTCAAGACCTGCCTTAGCAGCCTTTTTAAATGAGGATAATGCGACCAGTTACCCAGCCTGGCAGAAGTGACCAGAGACTTTCTTCCAGGTGTAGGTGCTTCAAGAATCCCAGGAACCAAACAGAACAATGACAGCTAAACTCTCCTCAAAAAAAAAAAAAAGAAAGAGAATGGATCACTCTTACACCGGTAGCTGCAGACATGTGCTAAGGAAACAGATTAGTCTGGACTAATCCACTACACCCTGCTGACCATAACACCAAGCCACAAGCTTGGTCTGTGTGCTCTCACAAAGGAGCAGTGATCACCACTGCTCCTCAAGGCAGCTCTGCTTCAAACACAACCTCACTGCTGTGGAGGACACATCCTGCCTTTAGTCTTTCACTCAGTCATTTATCACAGTCTAGTCTGCATTTTTAGACTGTGTTCCTGAGGTGAGGAGGAGGGCATCAGTAGTCATTATAAACCAGATGCCAACAAACAACAGATTGGAGAAGTCGAAGGTGCTATGGATAACTAACCATTAGTTATTGTTAATTCTAGAATTAACACATCACTATAAAAATATTAATAATAATAAAGTAGTAATAATACAGTACTTTCCAATAGTGTTTTTTTAATTTTAATTGAGGAAAGTTTCAATTCAACTCTTGAATATACTTTCAGAAGAACAGGAACAAGCACATAAAATCAACTGCTATTCAGTCTATGACTTCTGAATACATTCATGTATTTGGACTCATGAAATGGAAATAACTGATTTTCACCACAGCAATTTCAATAGCATTGCTGCTGAAGTATTGTCCTCAAATCTTGGAAAGGCACAGCTCTCTTACTTGCACATATTCTATGCAGAGTAGCTCCTTAATGCACAACTTGGACTTCACTGCAAATGACATTTTCTTTCAGCCAACACCTTAAAGACAGCTTGGAAAAAAAGGTACTACTGAGTGTGGAAAACGAAATAAGATGAAGTCCATAAGTGCAACTAAGAATATGGACCTGATGATGAACAGGAACGTCCCCTCCTCCATGTCAGAGCCCGTCAGGTGACAGACAGCAAAGAGGACAGCAGACATTAATCAGGATAGACCATGCTGTAAGTATGATGCAAAGGCAAATTATAATGCAGGTTTACCACAGAAGATGCTGTACTTGCTCACCCACTGGATTTGGTCTGGTCTATCTGTCTGTCTGTCTCTCTCTCCCCCACTGCTCCCTCTCCTGAATGGCAGATCTCCCCTCCAGCACATCACCTGCTCATTGTGTACTTCATTCCATTTCTTTCACCTCTAGAGAGATATAAAAAGGTACCTAAAGGCATCTTACCCAAAATGCTGACAAGGAATACAGTTCGTACATGCACAATGGCCTCAGACCACCACAGACTAAAAAAGAAACAAGACAAACTGAGGGACAAAGAAGCCACTGAACAATAAGGCCTAATAACTTTGGACAACAGCACGGACAGATAGAAGAGTTTTACAACTTATGAGATGTGTCATAACCATTAACATGGTCTGAAGAAAGAACACTGTTGCAGGCTGTCATAGGGCCCATTGAAGTCCTGGTTTGGCACTGCAGAGTTGTTTCCCTGCTGGCACAGAACCCCTCTGTCCTGAGGAATAGATGATGAATGCTCCCTGACACGCCAAGATAAAATTCCTCATTCATGCCAATACTCCTTACATTATTAATTCTTCAGTCATTGCCACAAAACATCTTATCAACAGTTCAGAAAATCTTCTATGTGCCTTACATGAACAGTAGGACTTTTAATCAGAAATGTGAACCCCCACCCTGAAATTATAGAAATTTTCATTGAGCTTGGTGGATTAAAATATGGAAATGCATTTCCTGAACAGAAGATTATCATGTTGATGAATAAGCCAAGGTTTCATGTCCATAGCAAGCACTATCTGTATTTCAAATTTCCCCAAAGACACAAAAAATCAAGTCCTCAATATTTAAGGGGCCATTCTTCTACTCCTCCCAAGTCAGACTTCTCCTCTTACAAAATAATCAGGTGAAATAAAGCAAGGGTATTTACTGAATGCATAGAATCATTAAAGCAAAGGTCTGCCTGTAGGTAACACTTCTGAAGGTTGTTTTCACCTACAAAGTTTAGTTTCTCCTCAATAATTCACATGGTCTTTGATATAACAAAGAAACAGGACAAATGCTTTTAAGACTCGTGCTTCCCCTGGTTTGTTCTTTGCTGCTTTACTACATATGGGTCAAAAGAAGATGAACACTATAAGCAAATCAGTCCTCAAACAGGAACAAGTTCTACTGTCCTTAATATCCATGGCTGGAAGTCAAACAGATCCCCAGTAACCTCACACCAGCATTTAACACAGCACACACAGTCTGTAAGGACTTGTGTTATGCGCTGGCCCTAAATTCTCAAGCTTTTCTCTCATTTCTCTTTTGCAGTGAAATGCCAGAAATGTCTCACAGTGTTCTTTTCCCAGTAGTTTTGCCTAACACTTTTCTCTTAACCTTTTTCTTTCTTTATCCCAGGAGAGCCTGATAGAAAGCCTGAGCAGGAAATTAGCAATGCTTTTCCTCCACAAAGAGTCTGAGAAGCAGGATTTTCTTCATATTTCAACTTAAATGTTCTGTTCATCATGAGACAGCTGTTAACAACATGGGCAGTGACCCTGAAAACTTCACGGACAAGAACTTGATCACACTGTAAGTTGATAAGAATGCAACACAATACAATTCCTGTACATCTCTGACTACAGACTCCAACACCCAAGAATGAGTCAAAAACTTTTTAGAAGGCCTATCAGATAAGGAAGTAGGACTATGGTATCAAGATGTTGCAACAAAAAAGGGCATCAGAAACAAGCTCAAGAAACTGATGGTGCTGTGCAGAATCCTCTTGTTGCTGAAAGTTTCCATATATCACAGAGCTGCTTTAATCTTTTACATCTCAGCAACTACACAGAACCTTGAACACAAAAGCAGCAGATGGAATGAACAATTTCAACATTTGAAAACTCAAACATGCAGTAAGGTCAGGAAGTGGAACCATAAATACAACCAACCATCAAGTGACCAACTGCAAAAGATGCAAGGCAAGATATCTAAAGACTACACCCAAAATTAGCCCCAAAACCTGGAGTTACCAGTCAGATGCTAAGGAGTCATGTCAACTTTGCCTTTAGAAGCTGTAAGTAATAACAATCTGAAGAAAACTGAAGATATGAATCCCTGATATGGAAAGATACCCCTTACACACCTCAATCAGCCAATGCTGAATGAGTAAAATCACTTGAAACCTCCAGTACAGGATTGTCATGACCAATATGCTCAGAACTGGTACAGCAAGACTTCACAGGAAACCTCATGTAAAGTAGAGGCAGCTGGAGGTCAGAGTTTGTGTAACTAAACAAAAACATATCAAATAATCTTAATAGGAATCTTGTGTTTGCTTTGGTTTCAGGAAAACAAGGTAATATCTGTCCCTTCCTTTTTATAACTTTCTTAGTTGCCAACTTAGACCTTCCCCCCCAGATAGAGGAGCACTATTGAGTCCAAACCACCCCAAGCTGGCAATGCCTTTGTAACAGAGGTTGCCATGTTCAGAGGAGCTGAGGACCATCAGCTCTCCACAATTCCAGTTATATCAGATGGATCTTCTTTACCAAAACCAGGAAAGTTTTATCTTTGCTATGAAGACCGAGTCCTCAGCAAGTATTTCCCCTTTTTGTCCATTTCAGAAGCTGAATGTTTTGGTAACACACTTTCCCCAAACCAGAACTCTCCGTGTGACAGTCAGAGGGGAGGCTGCAGCTCCGTTGTAATAGGCAAGTTCTGAACTTGAATTCTTTATTCAGCTCTCAGGTGAACACACAGACATCTGTCTCACACTCAGTTACTGTAAGTGCATTTGACATGTAAATTAATAGTTTTATTGTGTAGTTTTATTGTTCCCTCATATTGCAAAAAGCAGTTAGTTTGTCCTTCCTGCCTTTCCACTGAAGTATCAGTCAAGTGAACTCAATCTTAAACCAAGAGAGTGCTTAAGCTTTAAGGAGGACAATACAGAAATACAGTGTAGTGGTGGTTTCCTCAAATTTACTGTTTTCACATTTGGAAAGGCCAGTCTCCATCCCTCTCAAAGTATACTGGTGACATATTAAGAAAAAATAAGCATTTGGAACTTTATAACATAAAAACTACAAAATGCATATGGTACACCCACAGCCTCAGAAAAGGTCTAACTGTTCTTTGGGTACATTTAGTATCTTTTCTCCCACCACTTTTAGTCATCAAGAGATTTTAAAGACCCTGAGATTTCATTCATCTAGCAGTGCTAATTGCAGGTAAGCCCTTTTTCAACCAAACAGCAGCTTACATATCTTTTAATTATTACACACTGAAGGCTTTGCATCTCAAATCAACTGCAAATATTTGCAAACAAAATTTTTCAAGATTGATACTTAGAATATAGTAGAAATTTTGTAAATAGTAAGCACATTTCATGCTTCACCTGGTAATTTTTCATCATTCCTTTCAGGATAAAATCAAGTAGGATAGAATAAAACAGGCAGATATGTTCTTCAAAATCAGACACTTAACAAAAGAAAGCACTCCAGGAATTAAATGAATAATTTTAAAAATCATTCTCTGCAGATTCTTCTGGAGAACAATCCCATAAAGAGGGTGTGTACATGTGTGCAGTCTCTTTAACCAAACTCCATCTCAATAACACACAAATTCAGCCAGAAGCTGCATCTCAATGAAACATCAGATTCCTCAGTCATCTTGAACAGTTTTTATCCCCCAAAATAACCCTGTCTGGCAAAGCCAGTGCAATTGTTCTATTGCTGTGTCTCATCTGATCAAACACTGGTCTCTACACACAGATACCCAAATCAGTCACCTGAAGTGCCTTTGGAGATGATGGACTAGAAACACATGATTTCCAGGGTGCAGTTCCCCTTATCCTGACACATACGGCCAAAATAAACCAAGAGGCACTTGGGATCAAATCTTAATGAAGATTATTATAAGGAGCCTAAGCTGAAGATCTCCCTTAAGAGGAAGGGTGGCTACACAGCAGATGAGATGAGCTCTATTTCTCCTGCTTAAGGAAGTTAAGAAAGAAGGGACCTATGTCATTATTTACTGAACACTTCATTCAGACAGGAACCCCAAGTTACATGAATGGTGCTTGGGAAGCCTGGGGAAGAAGATACAACCTACATTTCCAGATGAGCAGTGGAGTCTTTATAGTGCCTTTTGCTAGTGCCGCTTAAGATCACAAGGCCCAACACTGCTCCTCCTACATTATTTTTCCTCTTCACCCACCTAGTTCTTCTTTGGGTTGTCTTAAACCTGAAGTATATTAACAACAGCACGTTCTGTAAAACCAACAATATTGAAGTAACACCAGTGTTCTTTCCACTGAAGTTCACCACAAGAATCCAGCCAACTGCTGAGTCCAATTGCTTTCACAAAGTACCACAGAGAAACACAACACAACCTGCACCTTCCTACCCAAACAAGTGGCAACATCCACACACTCCTCACTGCCCAGCAGCCCGAGCAGCAAGGGGATCCCTGGGATCTAGGAAGGCAGCAGAGAGCAGGACAGGACTCCTAGCAGAGAGGGGGCCCTGCCCAGACCACAGGAGGCACAGAGGAGGCTCAGTGTCTCCCTGGGCACAGCCCACAGGGCAGAAAGCCAAATAGCATCTCCCACCTCAAACTCCACACCTCTCTTTGGACAGGCAAAGAGGAGAACATCCATGGCCAGAAGTCTGATTCTGAACACAAAGCACTTTTCCTTTCTAACAAAGGATTGAATTTTACTCCAATTTCCTTCTGGAACATGCCATTCTAAATTCTAAATATGCCACTCTAAATATCAGGACACTAAAATCTGATATGTCATCTGCAACATTGCTTCAGTTATACAGGTACTTAAAAATAACTGCAAGATCACTAATTGAAGACCAGGATATTTAAAATCCACAAATATATTGAGTGTTCTCAATATCCACGTGTTCTTACTTAAATTAACATCTGGCATACAGAAAGATGGAAATCTGAAATATTGCACAGAACATGGGTTTTTAAATTTTATCAGACAGAATACATTTCACTTCTCCAATTTCTCTTTGTATTACATCCAGCTTAGAAACTTCAAAATCACATCCTGCAAACTCTCACTGGCTCTGCTTTATGTTTATTCATACAAAACTGTCAGCAGAGGTCTTCTTTTAATGCCTTCACTGAAGGCAGATCACAAATCCACAAGATGAAAAAGGCAGTTTGTGTATGTGCACTGTCAGACTCTTGTCCAAATCCACAAAACAACTATTTAAATGCCCATTACTACTGACATATAAAAATACTGAAATATAACAATTACTCAAGAGTATTGTGCCTGAATACCAAAGAGTCTTAGAATATCAAACAGAAGGCTCAGAACATCAAACACAAAGCTTAAATCACAGGAGGACTGATGCCACACAAGTAAGTTTGTCAGTCACCTGACAAGCATTTTCTCTGTTCAAAGCCTCCTCTTGTTCATAAAACACTTGAAGGGGCTGTTTTGTGACAAACTATTTTCTTAGTCCATCCTTGTGCCTTGTCAGTTTGAAAATGTTTACAGGACATCATCCCATAAATGAGATTTCTCCTCCACAAGGGCATGAGCTCTTGGCAGTGCATCAAAACAACACAACTGACCTCCCCAGGCCTGAGGCCTGTCTGCTTTTAACGTTCACAAAGTAAAAGTTCACCATTGTTCTGCCACATACACAAGAAATCCTCTTGAAGAGGCTACCAGGAAGGCAAAGCAATGTTTTATTCTACTGGACTGCTGAAAACTGTTCAGTTTTTGATCATAACAGTGTTTCTCATGTTCTTGATCTTTTGGTTCTGTGAAAGAATGGCAACAAAACCAGGGTTTACATTGTCACCCAGACAAGTGTGGGAAACTCCTGCACCTATTAAAGCAACATCCCAGCCCACGGGCTGATCTCCTTTTCCTCGTTATTGTCTCCCACCGAGGACAGCAACCTGAGCTGCTACTTTTGTTACAAATCTGCCACCAGCAAAAAGCAAATAACCTTCATCATTACCAAACTCACAGGAATATCTGAACCTCACACAAACAGCACAGTATCTGCTCAGAGAGATCACAAATGCACACAGGTCAAACTTCTCTGCAGATCCCTAAACTGAATTCTGCACACACAAGTGAGAGGCAAAAAAAAAAAAAAAAAGTAACTAAATTTCTCAGAATTTATTCTTCTATTTCCTGCCCACAACACTTCTGCATTTGCATCTCCTTGAGATACTAAATCAACTTAATCAGGGAGCAAGGCCTTTAGCAAGACCAAGGCAAAGGGGTCCTGGCTCCAAACACTAATTTCAGTAGGAATGATACTGTAGTTAATGAAAATGAAGTATTTCCTTTCCTTTTTCTCCTAAAACAGGTTATCAGGACATAGTTTGCTTTGGGAAATGTTTAGAATCATTTATTCTAGTAAAAGTCACCACTAATTTGAGGCATATTGTTGACTGCATGAAATAAGAACAGGAAAAATGCTGACTAGATGAGATAATGTGGGTCTGAGTGCAAGGCTGTCAAGAAGCTAAGTCTGAAAAAAGATCACAGGATGCTGCTAACAAAGCTGAAATCAGCACATTTGCTCTTCAGACACCAACAATTTCACAAATGTTTACAGGGAAAAATAAAGCCACCCAAAGTCCATCCAGCTCAAGACACAGATTTTACAGCTGCCATCTTCCTACTGAACATCCCATTTAGTTTCCCTTCTCTCCAGAGACTTTAACATTGATATCCCTCCCCCCTCCCCCCAAAAGGACACAATCATCTCCATAACTTCAGTTCTTAATGTAATTATGGGAGATGTGCTTAGCCATCCTAAATGAGACACTCCAGGCTAAAGAACCAAACCTCTTCAAATCTATATTTAAAACTTGAATGACTTTAAGGACTTGTGTAATTACAGTTTCATTGCACACAGATAAATAAGCTGTCCTCCTAATTCTGCAAGTACTCATTAAAGATCAGCTGCACAGGCTTAATTAACATCAGCTCCTCAGCAGCTCCTGCTGCTGTGCTGCTGCAGGGTTATGAGAACTTGCACATTTTGTTACTACTTCCACTGCAAGTTCCCTTCTCATTGAAGGGTTTTTAAATATTCCCAGATAAAAATGTGAAAAGACCAAAACGAAGGAAATGAACATTTTAGTTCCTACCAGCAATTTAAGATATAATTCAGATTTTTCAGTTTGCTGTTACTTAATGTAACTGATAACCAAGCAACAAAGAAACAGAATCACCATTAAAAACCATTTCCTTTAATTCATAATTGTGACAGCCGACTGTTGTTGTTGTTGTTATTATTATTATTAAATAAATTTAGGTGCACTAACCAAATGAAGACAACCTGATTTCAGGACACATTTCTCCAATGTCCATTAGGAGAACTGTAACAATCTACTCTTAAAGCCTTTTCAGATTTAAAAGATTTCAGTATGAGAGAGGGATCTTTGATGAACCTTCTTTTTTTTTTTTCTTGAATGATTTCCCTACAAGAAAATGCTCTAACATTGCACAATATATTCAAATACATCCCCTTTTTTTTAGGTTAATCGTTTCCTTAATTGAAAGGCAATTTGAAGGGCACAGGTACATTTGAAAGCCATAGTTACAGATTTAAAAATAAATCAGCCATTGACTAGAGCCTGAGGAGAACAGCACAATCACTGCAAGCTCCACAGCAGCGAAGAATCAGAAATCCAGAGTCAGTCAGTTTAACTCCATCAGCCTCCCAGCAGCAGGGGCAGGGATGTTGGACACGTGTAACTCAGGAGAGCCCTGCCAAGACTGTCCTCCATGTCACTCACTCCAGCTGGAAAGTGCAGTTCTGGAGTCACATACTGGAAATTATAAACGTTAACAACAACACAAGGATGAAAAACGCTAAATGCAAACTTAGAAGCAAATGTTTGGCAGCTTTCTCCTTTGACTGACTCTATCTTTTTTTTCCTATTCTTCTGCAATACTTTCCACCCTGCCCTGCCAAGGGAGTTACAAACTCTCTTCTCGGTCCCCAACACCAAGGACAGAGAGCCCAGAATAAACATTTCTCAGCAAATTTGTTCTAGAATCAGTCAGGTAAGTGACCCAAACAAACAGATTTTGTGTGCAGAATTCTTGGTCACACATATCTTCACACCCGAGACGCGGCCGAGTTGAGCCGCAGGAGCAGCCCCGGTGATTTCGGAGGAGCAAACCCCGGCCCAGCCCCGCGGCTCTGGGGCCACTCGCAGCACGTTGGGAAGCAGCTGCTCTGCAGCACCTTCCTGCTGGAGCTCAGCACCGAAGGGGCAACTTGATGTTCCTGTTTCTGCATTCTCTTCAGGAAGCAATAATCAGACCAAAATACATGGGTTAGACACTCATGAGGTTTCTCCAACTGCTGAACACGACCTATTCCAAATAGGTCAAATAAGCCACTTGCTTCCATTACTCATATTTTCAGTGGGAAAATGTTTCCTGTTACCTGGGAAACAGATGCTTAGTGACTAACCTGGTTACACAGTACCAAAGACATACTATAGTAAAAATATTAAAAGTAATAAAATAATAGTAAAAAAAAAAAAAA
>VYZS01010038.1:9911-25521 GCA_013400695.1 Neodrepanis coruscans | reverse complement strand
ACACACACACACACACACACACACACACATATCTCCAGGCTGTAGTTTTTTATTTGGATGCATACAGTTCAATCCCTTGCATTCCTTTTTACTCCCCATTCCTACAATTGCACAACAGGAGCTGAGCTTGCAGAGGACCCTGCTGAGTTCACTGGGAGCTGACAGTGTAGATACAGCTTCATACCTAGGATATGTAGGTATTTAGCTATATGTGAGGCCTTACCTCAAGGAAACCATTAGGCATCAGCTAGTGGCTGCTGTGCTAGCTGCTGCCTGACTAAAAACCTTTGAAAAGTTGAGTCTAGAGGTGGACCCCCTACATGAGATATCTAACTGAGGTCCAACCAGCACAGGCAGTGGCACACAGGTGAGAGCTCTAGGCTCTAGACTTGGCTGACCTGTTGACTAGATCCCTTAAGACAGAAGTTGGTGATCTGATTCACAAAGCAGGTGTCAGCACCTCCACATACCAGCTTAGAGGGAGATTCATGTTGCCTGGCATCCTAATTCAAGAATCATATTTTAATCTTACACCAATTAATTCAAATTATATTCAATACTGCCTGTTTTAAACTCAAAGCTATTGATGAGTGATGGCAAAGTTATGTAACTATGTCTGCAATGTGTTGGGTCACTCTCAGGGAATCTTGATTAGAGCCTCTTACTAACTCTGCTATTAAATCCTGAGGACTGAAAACCCCAGGGTGCCAATAAACAATTACACTGTTACACAGGCACAAAAATGCCTTGAGAATGTGAAAACTAAAAAAATTTAAAAAAAAAGAAAGAAGAAGCATGCTTTTAAGTAAAAGAAAGCTGTAATTTTAGAAAAACTTGTATATAGAAAAAACAAGCAAAAACTCATAGAAGTTAATTTTGAGTTCTGGATAATCACCATCCTAAATGCTAATGATTTTGTAAATGGAACAGAAAATTAATGTTGATACACTTTTTCCTAAACCTTTGTCACTTAATCATTTTGGTTCCTTATGCATCTAAGCACTTACATAGTGTTATCTATGCAGGCCTATATGTTATTTTTCCCTGTTCTATTTTAACAGTCTCAGTACTCTTTTTTTGCTGTCTAACACTGAACAAACAGCATACAGTCACATTAGCTCCTTGCTTTAAGCTCCTGGCATTTTATTTTCACAATGCAATTACAGTATAATACCCTCCTAGAAGGTACCAGGTACTACAGACAATTCATCTGCCTTCACAACTACAATAATATGCTTGAGCCAGCGCAAACAAGTGATGCAATGCAAGCTGTTTTCTTCCTAAGGGTGGAGAGCATCCCCTAGCCAGACTCTCATCTTGTTTCTTCCCAAGGAGAATAGCTTGCAAGGTCACTTTTGAACCCTTACTTCCCATGGGGTGGCCACAGTCCACCCAGCAGAGCTAAGGGAAAAGAAAATTAACCTCTGAACTATCTTTGCTCATATACAGAGCACATGAACTAGCAAACAACAATACATAGCACTAATTAATTGCAGCTTCACTTGCAAGGATTGAAAGATTCTCCTAAATAACCCTGAAGAGTACATGACACTACCAAAGTCTTGTGACTTTATTCAGAAGATTAAATTAGATGGAAACATCCAAGTCAGGTATAAATTCCAAATGCACAAGCCTCAATTATACTCTTAACGTTTCTTTAGGGGTTGCTGGTGGTTTCCATACAAATCTATCATTCAGAAATTGTTTTAACCAAGATAAAAACCATGTAAACAGAATGTAACTTCATACTGTTTGCTGTTTAAAGTGTCGTGGAAACAGAGAACATTAAAATATATTAATTAGTGTAACAATAGATTTGATGGGATTAGTACTATAACAAATTTTTAGTTATTAAACAGGTGTCTTTATATGACCATCATTGTTTGATCACCTAATACCTACATCTGTTATTCTGATGAATATAAATAGCATTTTTATTACAATTTTCTTCTTTAATAAGTCAAAATATGTTTCTCTGAATTGGCCCCTAATGGGATTTGGACTTTTAGCAGTTTTTCAAATATATAACTAGATATGATCAGAAAAGCACATGAAAGAAAAAAGCACGTACAAGTTAGATGCATTAAGAAATAGTTTGAACTTTTAGTAAATGCTGAACATCTCTGAACTCTCATCAAGGCTTAATATCCAAGTACACCTGCTTTCCTGTTCATATCCTTGCTTCATTCCCATTCAGAATGTGTTTCACTGGATAACCTTTTCTTGTCATGATAGTCTCAGTTCAGCCGATTCTGAATAGAAATCTCTCCTTGGGGCAGCCCAACCCACTTTCCACACCAAAGAATGGTGACAAGCAACCAGACTTTTTAAAGGCCAGATTTTGATCTTTTCAGACATAAATTTTCAGACATTAATGGCCCATAACATAGAACAAAACACTTCAATATCAGCAATTCAATCAATATTCTTACCTAACAATCTAAAGAACGGCAAAAACCTTACCTTTTGCCTTAAATGTGTACATATAAATGTAAGAAAAAAACAGAATACATCACTGCACATGGAAATAGATGAGAACACACAACAGATGCCAGTTATTCTGTACTACCGGAAGGTTCTCAGACTGTACATGGGCTGGAACAGTCTGCAGGGAGACTTTCATACCACCTACAAAACATTGCTGCTGAGAGATTTTTTAACATCTTTTAACCAGATAAACAGCTTCTGGAGTGTTATAAAGGCCATCCTTGGGACATCTTGGACTGGATTGGCCTGAAATTGTGTGTATACAGTTCTACTATACACAATGAATAAAGTCAATCTTTTTTCCACAGTGTAATATGATATACTTAAAATTTAGTCTTTGTGTCCATAGTATTCCATAGCATCTAAAGGAATTATGTACCAAAGGTTTGACCTTCTAGTAGGTAACATCTGTTGTCCCAGCGATGTGTTCCACAACAAATAAGGGCATAACACTAAAGACAACATGTGACATTGGTAAAGAAAAACAAACCAAAACAAAACAAACATGGGAGGGAGAAAATACATAAAAAGACATCATTTTTCTGAGCAGGGAGAACAAATGTGTGACTGAAAAGCTTCAGGTCTGGCTGGGAGAAGGCCAAGACTAATTTAACCTTTGGTCAAATGGTTGGGAGTTAGCTAGTTTCCTTTTTCCTCTTACATCACTCCCAGAGATTTCGACAAAAATAATATAGCCCCGATTACATGACATTACAGGCTCTCATAATGCACTGGGGAGGATAGTGTTGAAACCCCTTGGAGACAAATTAATCCCAGCAAAGCAACAGCTGTAAGATTGCTATAAACAGGGAAAACAACTACAATGTTTGCATTATGTACTTATATGATTTTAATATAACTTATTAAGACAATTAGATTATTTAATTTTTTAATAGGTCTGACAGCTTTGTATCATCATGAAAATATCAGTCGTCAGTTTGCACATAGTTGATATTAAGGCATTTAACCACTCAATACATTGTTTTAAAAGGTAAAGCAGACCAGGTATAAGATGATTTATCCTGCTTTCAGAAAACGTATGCAATCAGAGAATACATGTTCTACAGGGTTTTTTTGAATATGCTGGAATGTATCACTACTGCTGTCCCTGTCTGCCTCCTGGAGCCCTGTGAATGCTCAGGTGTCAGGCACCTGCTCAGCCCCAGGGCACTGCAGCAGTGACTGAACCAGGAGTCCCCTGGGCCCAACACTGAAAGCTGCTGCAGTGGTGGCACATCAAAATCAAGAATTCCCCAGTGGAAGCAAACACAACCCTCCTGTCCTGCTCTCCAGAAACTCTATACACACACTCCTTTTTTAATACTCTTTAACATGGAATCAAACATATGCTGTTCTCCTCTGCTATAAAACCATTTTGGCTGTAGCTCACACTTTATTTTGGAAGAAGACAAATCTAAAGGCAGATTCCAGTTTAAGCCCCCTTTCTGTGACTGCACACCCACCCCTCCCGGGTTTTGGGGTCCCTGCCCACGTGCTGCCAGACACACAAAGCTCAGTCACCTGTGCCCAGCCTGGCAAAACCCTCCTCTGTTATGTTAGAGCCACACCCCATGCGTTCCAGGCCAACTAATAGGCCTCAGAGAGCTGCCAAGTGGTGTCTCAGTTGGGCCAGGCTACAAAGGGTGGTCTGACCTCTGGTTGTGCTCCTCACCCTCCCACAACTGCTGTTCCCACAGCATTGTGTCAGACCCCACACATGAGCCCCACACACCATGACAGTGGCCTCAGGCAGGGATGATGCTCCAGCACAGGAAGAACACAAGGTGGAGGAAAGGAGGTTCACCTGGGCCAGGTCTGGACACAGACAGTGCATGAAGAGAAGTGCTGTGGAGCTACTCTGGGTGGGAGGTGTCCTTGCCCACAACACTGGGACGCTGTCTGGCTCTGTCCCGTGGCACCTTGGCCACAGGGGCACACCATGGACAAGCATTGGGAGCTTACCAGTCACACCTTCATCGTCAGTCACACCATGAGCCCTTACCCATCCTTGCACCCCCACCATGGCAGTATAAACCCCACAGGTAGCCCTGCCCTCCTTCTCTGAGCAGCCTGGCCCAAGACACCTGCTGCACAGCAACTCATGCCCAAGCAGTGTCCCTGTGGGAAAGACTTCAATGAAATACGTTACTTTCTTGAGATAAAGCAGCCAAAACTGCCTCCCTCAGTTTATAGCAGCCAGTGGAAAGCTGTTCAGTAAGCGAGAAGTGCGGAGATCTCTGCATATGTTATGAGAGAGGAAGACAATTTTTTCCAAACTGAGAAAATATGCTCATATGGAGCGGTATTTTTAGGTGTTTTGTGTTGCTACTTTGAGAACAGGAGCTGCTTGGGTTTTATCTTCCCTTACTTAGTTTGGATTCTATTTCTGCCTTCCAGTTTGGAGGAGTAGAGAGAGTTGGTCATAGCAACTGTGAAAAATGACGCTACATTCATTTTTAAGAACTGTTTTTATATGTGGTAAGGTTAATTTCATCCAACTAAATTGTGATTGCAGTTTGTTAGTAGTTGGTTTAATAGAGTGCAGCTAACAATGTCATGACTATAACCACTAGTATATAATATCACAAATATTGTTGTGAAACAAATATTGCATCTTGGAAATCTCATGAAAGGAATAAAGCAGTTTCATGAAAATTTTTATCATGTTTGAATAAACTTATTTTTCATCTAAAATTATTCAAGTGAGACAATATATGACTAGATATGCCATTATGTTCCTATACATGTTTACCCATTTTATATGTATACTTCATAAAAACATATAGATTTCATGACAGATTTTAGGAAAGCACTGCATTAGTTATACCTTGATAAATGCTGTATCATTGTATTGTATGTAATCCACAAGGGTTTAAAAATGTAAAAATTCACAGGGTTTTAAAAAACACACTGTCTTCTTACAGAAATTTTTACATAATATAATAAGATGTGTAAACTTGAGAAAAAGAAATTAATAAAACGAGTGAAAGTTTGCACACTATGTTGAAAGCTCAACACTACCCTCAAACTTAAAAGCTGTGAATGCATATGCTTCTGGTGTACAGACTGCGCTTCGGGCTTGGCCTGGGCTGCTGAGATGTGCCAGAGACCAGAGGTTTGCCTGATAACTTGGGCAGGTTCCTAAACCCTGCATCTGAGAGAGGATGTTATTTGTTGCTGTATAATCCCCATTCATGCTGTTCACAAAGTCACAACACTGGCCTGCTGTGCAATCAGAAAGATGGAGGGGGCTTCCAGGCCACATACACTGCCAGGTGTGTAGTGAACTTGTGCTGTGCCTTGCTGGGAATGGGGCTCTACCAGTCAGATGCTGCCCCGGGACCACTATTGTGACCTGGCTGACAGGGCCTTCCTATATTTTGTGAGGACAGGGAAGTACCTGCTGGAGTGACATGTTGTTTACAGGAGGTCAGATAAGTAATTACCTGTGTTCTTGTGGAAAGCATAGCTGTCACTTCTTAAGAGATGCAAAGTATATCTCAAAGACAAGGGTATACATTGCTATGCAAGGTATGCTTTGATGTTATTCCTCCGAATGATCTTTCAAGATCTACTGAATAGGAAAGGGATCTCTACATATGGTAGAAGAAACAGTAAGATCTGTCAAGTAACAAGGCCATAATAGAGCACTTTCCTTAAAATGTAATTGTTCTGCATGTATGCAAAAAATATACAAGTCTGCTGGGAAACAAAAAAGGTCTTGCAAGGATCATTCCAAACCTAGAAACTAAGAATTCTCTTACTTCATGCGTGTCATTTTAATTCTATATACTTTTATGTATTTTCTATGGAAACCTTACACTCAAAAGTGTATGACCAGAAAATAAAAAGAAGGGGAGGAGGACAACAAATACAAATATTAGCAATGTATGCCTTGCAGAGTCATATCTTACTTTCAATGTTATGAGAGCTGTAATCTCAAGCAGGGAAAAGTGCTCTAAGTAAAGTAAGTGTGGCCCACAGTGCAATGATTACAGCTTTGTTGGCCTGCAACTGATGCTATCATTATGGCACTGTGAAAGGCCTGATCTTGGCTGTATATCAGCATCTACACAAATAAATACCATTTCATCAGCTTTCCTCTAGCATGGCAAGGGAAGAGACTGTCCTGTCTGGGTAAAGGAATAAGACAAAGGAATGCAGGATGGTAGCAAGGAGACTGCTAAAAAACCCTGCAACATAACAGTCTACATGAATGTCAACCCACAGTAACAGCACCTTGAAAATTCCCTCTTTTCAAGCAGGAGACTAGAATATGCACACTGCTCCACCCATTAGCATGCAAAAGTTATTACCTGAAGAAAAACAGGGATTATAACCCATGGCACTTACGGCCAAAAAAGTCAGCACAGGGATGAGTACAGCACATTGATGAGTATGATGTAAGAAGGCTGGTGAGGGGTTGAGAGTTACAAAAGCTGAAAAGAGATATCCATGAAAAGTAGCAGCTCCCAGCTTCCACCAAGTTCAACTCCACATGGAGCCCCCATACCACTCACCAGCTGGCCAATGTGGAAGTCAACAGGAAATGGAAAGTGCTGCCTTGCCAGGACAAAGGTGTTGCCATTAGCTATGATCTGCTTTGCATAGTTCACCTCTAACTTAAGAAGAAAATGCCCAGTTTGGACACCAAAATAACGTACTGGACACTCAAAATGTTGCTGACCTCAGTAGTATAACATTTTGTTAAGCCAGTTGCACAACCTAATGGAGTAATTTTAGTGAAGTTAATTGTTGGAAATATTGGGACCATACATTTCTAGTAATTGCATGAAGAAAATCTTAATGATTTTTAGAGGATGATCTGGTAAGGAGAAACTAATCTACATAGTTGATTTAGAGAAGCAATGAGATTAGGGCTTATGGCACTGTTATATTTCAGACTTACTAATGATTACAATATAGGAAAAAAATCGCTTTCTAGGATTGAGTGGTCAAGATCTGTAAGGTGAAAGGAGGAGAGAGTTGAGATTGCTCTCCTGAGTATCTGCATTAAAAGCCCTTTGTATGATCCAGCTTTTAACAGATCACTCTAAAAAAAATTAAAAATAACAGTTTTAAAAATCAGTATGAAGCCTCACTGCATATAAATGCAGACATATGCATACATGCATATTACTGAAAATATATTTTTACTTAACCTCTGAATATGAGAGCCACGCTGGTAGGCAGACTTCTCAAATGTTTTCTGTTTCATGGTACACTTTTATGGTGGGAAGTTATTGACATCAGAAAGGAAGAATAATGAAACTGAGGTCACAGAGTTATTTACACTGGCGGGTGGATCCCACAGCATTCCTGTATGATTCGATTGTTTTGATGACCCTCTTTTTGGGATTCTGTCACACATTACATCTGATATTTGGATCTTTGTAAGTTGAAAGGGACACTGAGAGGTCTGTTTGGTTTCAGTTACCAGTGAGTTAACACAAGGTTAAAAAGTCTGTCCCTGTTCAAGCCAATGGCACAAATCCTAATGACTTCAGGGAGTTTCAAAACTCCCTGTCCTGAAGTACTAAAACCCCAAACAGGAGCCATACAGATACCCAGCTGAGCAAGGGACACCTAGAGAAGACCCAGGGAACACCCAGAGCAATTTGATTAGATTATTTGGGAAGGTGAAGGAGAAAGAATAGTTGGTAGTATGCAAGTTCCTTTAAAAGGCAATCTTTATTTTAAATTTTACTGTTGAAAGGGAAATGTGGGAATTATTGCCTTAAAGGCTTTTGTTTGGAGTTGGGAATTGACAAACCACTGCTACGTAAACCAAAAAAAGAAACAGAGCACAAAAAGCCATAAGCAGAAATCTCATAAATGCCCCAGTGCTGAGATGAGCCTTCCTTCTCTTTTCAGACATTACTGTAAAGCTGTTAACCTTCACAGATACTGCACCACTGTCTGCCCAGCAGGAAATAAAAACCCAGGCCACAGTGATTGGAAAAAACAGACTAGTGACACATTAGCAACAAGGACATGTATGTATGGCTGTGAATAACACGGCTCTGATCCTAGTGCAGAAGCCTAGGGCTTCATTACATTTAATTGCTTCCGGCTTTAAATCAAGGCCTGCTTCAAAATGAGGGTGGCTGCTATTAAACTAAATTACTTTCCCCTCAAGCTTGCATGGAAAAGTACAGTACCAAAGGAAGACAGCTTCTATTAAAAGCAGTAATGTAAAGGTGCTGCTGCCAGTCTAGAGATGTTTTGTAACTGGGAGCAGCTCATAAACGAAGTTTTATATGGTATCTGTCTTTAATATTTTATGAGGGAGAAACCTTTGTATTTGGCTCAATTCCTTTCTGCCTGTTTCTTTTTGCGGTTCCATGTGCCACTCTGAACTGCTACATAACAACTTTTCCTAATGCACCAGTCACACATCAGCACACTGATTCTTTTTTCTGTGGGTTTCCCCCTCCAGGGTGGGTGTAGGGAGTGACAATACAATGCTCAGCAACACAAGACTTCCCAGAGACAGAGTGCTCTGAGATGCAGGCAGGTTTGGATGACCGTGTGTTTGAGCATGTATTTCAAACATAAACACATTAAGTGATAGAAGAAACCTTCTCCCACAAAGGTCACAACACTTATATCCTGGACCTACACAGATGACAGGCCCAATTAGTACTGATTAAAAAAGCAGCATGAAGTAAAACACCAGCAACAGCCCTTGATAAAATAATCTGCTGTGGGATATTCCAGATTCCTAGAGGACAAGCTGAAATGAAAATGAGAAATGGGTTTCTCAAATCAAACCAAATATGAACTTAACAAGAATTTACCCAAATCTTCTGACAGATTTTTTTAATCCCTGTTGTGTTTCTGGCTCTCACTCATACTCAGCATCTGCTCTCTATCCTTGATCACTATCCGAATATTTGTTCCATGCACTTAATTTCATTCTCTTTCATTTTACAGCCTGCCTGATTCATTTGCTCATTCTTTGATTTGCCCTCACATTTTCTCAGCTTTTCATCTCTTTCTACTTTTTTTCCCCTGTCTCCTGGCTTTATTGTCTCTTTCTCTCTTTTTTTTTGCCTTAGCCTATACAGCCTTAAATTTCCCTATTTCCCTGTTGCCTTCCTGTCACCATTTGTTTTCTATCACCCTGCTTTTCTTCGGGTTGATGTTGGAAATATTTCAGGAATTTCTAATTCTCAGTGCCATGAGAACCGTTATCTTTGCATTTTCACTGGTGAAAGTGCTCTCAGCATGGTGAGGATGATGAGGATGATGACGGAACAGGCCTGGGATAGAGAGGCTTCAGATGGACTCTTCCCTGAGCCCACGTTGCCTCCAGAGTGGTACGCTCCAGTGTGGAATGTGCGAGAGGAAGCTGGGTCCGTGGGGAGTGCGCGGGCTGGGGGCAGGGAACGTGCATTGAGAAACCTCAAATTCCACACAACAGAAATGAGTACAGGAGAAACTAAAACACAAGAAAGAGGCAGGATGAGGGACCAGCTGGAGTAGGGTGGGGGGGAAGAGCAGGAAAAAAAATACACCCCCCACCACCACCACACCCTAGCCTCCAAGATTTTCTTCCGTGCAGGTGCAGATGAGCAGCAGTACCAGCCCTTGCTAATATTCACTTGCTCTGAGTAGTAATACTAAGAAAGCCTCAGACCTCAATCTAACCATTATTTCTTTCCCTGAGCAGGGTTGGAGGTCACCTTTAAAATAACAACTGCAAATGAAAGGCGATTACATGGAATAAAAAATGATCAGTGACTGAAAAAGCCAGCGATGCATGGACTGCTGGTGACTTGTCATTGTAGTATGACAATATGCCAACTCAAAGTCACCACAGAGAGAAAAATAAATAAATGAATAAGTGAATGTATTCTAATACCTAGAAATATCTCAGGAGAAGACCATCAAAGGTTAACCAACCTGCTTTGTTATTGTTTCTGCTGCGCCTGCTATTGTTATTTGTATTCTGGTATCACCAAGAGGCCTCAACCAAGATCAAGGCCACTGTGTTAGGCACAAAATAAATATGCACAGGAAGAGAAAGTTCCTGTTTTAAAAATCTGAAGCTTAATGGATGTGATGAGCAAGAAGATGAGGAAAAACAGAGATAATGAGAAGTGAAATGACTCAAAGTGAGTCACAGCAGGTCTGCCTGAGAGCCCCTATCCTATTTTTTTACAGTTGCAAGGCGCTGCATAGGAAGAAACTGGGAATACTGTGTATACTATTATGATTATTGTTTACAAATGCAAGAATTCCACAGGCTCTTCAATCCATAGTAATGGAAGCCTCCTCTGTATATGCAGGTAAAAATTAGTTTGTGTTTGCTGTTTGCTGGACTGATCCTTCACAGGCCAACCATACTCTCTCACCATGACAAACATTACAGATATACAGATGGTGTGTAGATGACAATGAGATTAGGATATGTTCACCTAATACTGAATATCTTTGTCTTGTCTAGTTCTGTTTCTTCTTCCATTCAATTTCTGTACTGGCTTTAATTTAACTCTCACAGTCTCAAGAGCTGCCAGAACTGTCATGTTGTTACAGAAAAGGTAACCTACATCAGTAGGTAGGACTTAAGAGCTCCTTGGATTCTGAGGTCATCTCTGCTTCAAGTTCACATTCTCCAAATACTACTGCAAAGAGTTTGCTAAAATGATACCCTCTGCTTAAACTCGAATAGCAAAGCTAATAGCTGGTAAAGGGAAGCCACATCTCCACAATGCATTTCTGCCAAACAGCAGCAGCTGTCTGGCTGGGCTTCAGAGTCTTCAGAAACATTTTACTGAAGTGCTATAACCTGGTAATGTAAGATAGTGCAAAGATGTCCCTAACTGCTGATTGCATATACATCAGGATGGGGCCCTGGAAGAAGCTTATCACTCACCACTGTCTATGCTTTTCAGAACTTCAGACCTTAAAAAAAAGGTTCTAGTCCTGTAATAGCACCTACTCCCAAGACTTCAGGATGGATGCACAGTGGCTGGTAACATTGCAAGACACTCTTAGGATAATTAAGCATAAGGTTTGTTCACACTGGGTCGACAGGACACAGCAGTTTGGGAGATGTTTGAGAGATACACTAAACTCACAAGTATTGAAAAGACTTTCAGCATCAAGCAACTTCCAGTATGGCCACTATTATCAAACAACATCCTTCTTCTAAATAATAGAGAGTAAGCAAGCTAGTATCTGTAATGATTACCTTTCCCTGCTAAGAAGGCTTTTCTGTCTCAAAATCAGAGAGTAGTACCCCTGAGCTGACCAGCTGCCAGTGCCGCTCACAGCATCTTCCAAACACCATGCAAACTCCAGGGAGAAGACCTGTAACTATGGCAGAGAACCCATTAGTCTTTAGTCTTTGTCCTCGTAATTTCCCCTGAAATCCTATTAGCTGGTTAGCAATGACTGAGTTACTGCAGCATTGATTTGACTCCTGTCTTCAAAGCATAAACCAAAGCAGCATGTTTATCAAAAGCTGTTGAATGGTTGAAGATGGCAAATTAAAAATAAAACAAAAATTACAAAGCCTTGACATGGGGAATGAGGAAAATTCTTTGAAATAGTGACAAAAACAATCAAGGGGAGGTACTTCCATCAAGTGTGCCTCTCTCAGAACAGCACGTTTCCGAGTGCCTGTTTCAAAACTATTTGGGTCCAGCCTATAAAGATCAAAATCCAGGAATACTCAGCAGCAATCAGCTGAGAAAACAATTAGGACAACATGGAGTAGGTTAAACACTGTGGTGTATTGAAAGCACTTAGAGGTGGTCCTTTATTCTCAGTAGTCCTCAGGCATGTCACCATAAAATCCCTTAAAGAGAACAATCAAATTCAAGGTACTCAATAAGCAGGTTCTGTTCCAAATACTTTCACTTCATTTGTAATCATTAAGTGCTGGTGGCCTCAGGATGCAAGTGACAGAGAGGGAAATTCAGGAAAGGACTCGGATTTGAATCAAAACATGCCTGACCATAAAAATACTGCATAATTACTTTCTAAGCTTTTGAAAAAATGTTAAAAATACCAGAATGGAACTGCTACCTCAGTTGGTGTTCAAAATATGACATAGTTAAGTAGATGAGAACACACCAGGGAAGTGAAAACTTACAGAAAATATCTGTGGTTTTTTGTGTATCACAAACTGAATAGGAGTCAGCCACATCATCCTGTTGCAGAAAAATGTAAACACAAAAGGGCAGAAACAGAAGCACAAGCAAAAAAAACATGTTTACAGAGTAGAGTTATAGGTTGCAGACAGTGAAGATAAAACAATGAGGCTGATCAGTGATTCTGAAATAGACTCAATGAACTAGAGGGGCCTCATAAAAACATTCATGGGGGGTGGGTATGTTAGGAATAGTAACAACCTCTGAACATGTCAAAGGCTATACAAAAAGGACTGTAAGAGTCTGACCTCCATACATTTAAACTGTGGCAATGAAAGTTCAGGTTAGGCTTTTAAATACTTTTAATGTTAAAATATTGTACTGGACTAGACCACCAGGCAAAAACTGTGGTGTCTTCATTACTGGACACCTTTAAGAATGGTTAAACAAACACTAGCTGGGAATGACTGAAGTAGACTGCATCACTGCTTTGGGCAAGGAGACAGAATGAGTATTTGTTCAGCATAATGATTTTTCACGTTTTTCATTGCAATTGGTCAGTCCCCTGGTACAGAACTTGCTTCTTTGGACAGGAAAACAGCACCAGACTTATGGTAATTCTCATATTCAAATGCTCCAGTTGTCAGACATTCAAATTAGAGAATGGGTTTGGAAGACAAAAAAAGGAAGCTATTGACATATCTTGAATGGTAACAACCAGAGTCTAACAACCAGAGAATCAATTCAACAGTGAAGGACAGAATGCATTTGGGAATGTCCCCAAATCACTTCCCTTATNGAAGAGAAAGTTCCTGTTTTAAAAATCTGAAGCTTAATGGATGTGATGAGCAAGAAGATGAGGAAAAACAGAGATAATGAGAAGTGAAATGACTCAAAGTGAGTCACAGCAGGTCTGCCTGAGAGCCCCTATCCTATTTTTTTACAGTTGCAAGGCGCTGCATAGGAAGAAACTGGGAATACTGTGTATACTATTATGATTATTGTTTACAAATGCAAGAATTCCACAGGCTCTTCAATCCATAGTAATGGAAGCCTCCTCTGTATATGCAGGTAAAAATTAGTTTGTGTTTGCTGTTTGCTGGACTGATCCTTCACAGGCCAACCATACTCTCTCACCATGACAAACATTACAGATATACAGATGGTGTGTAGATGACAATGAGATTAGGATATGTTCACCTAATACTGAATATCTTTGTCTTGTCTAGTTCTGTTTCTTCTTCCATTCAATTTCTGTACTGGCTTTAATTTAACTCTCACAGTCTCAAGAGCTGCCAGAACTGTCATGTTGTTACAGAAAAGGTAACCTACATCAGTAGGTAGGACTTAAGAGCTCCTTGGATTCTGAGGTCATCTCTGCTTCAAGTTCACATTCTCCAAATACTACTGCAAAGAGTTTGCTAAAATGATACCCTCTGCTTAAACTCGAATAGCAAAGCTAATAGCTGGTAAAGGGAAGCCACATCTCCACAATGCATTTCTGCCAAACAGCAGCAGCTGTCTGGCTGGGCTTCAGAGTCTTCAGAAACATTTTACTGAAGTGCTATAACCTGGTAATGTAAGATAGTGCAAAGATGTCCCTAACTGCTGATTGCATATACATCAGGATGGGGCCCTGGAAGAAGCTTATCACTCACCACTGTCTATGCTTTTCAGAACTTCAGACCTTAAAAAAAAGGTTCTAGTCCTGTAATAGCACCTACTCCCAAGACTTCAGGATGGATGCACAGTGGCTGGTAACATTGCAAGACACTCTTAGGATAATTAAGCATAAGGTTTGTTCACACTGGGTCGACAGGACACAGCAGTTTGGGAGATGTTTGAGAGATACACTAAACTCACAAGTATTGAAAAGACTTTCAGCATCAAGCAACTTCCAGTATGGCCACTATTATCAAACAACATCCTTCTTCTAAATAATAGAGAGTAAGCAAGCTAGTATCTGTAATGATTACCTTTCCCTGCTAAGAAGGCTTTTCTGTCTCAAAATCAGAGAGTAGTACCCCTGAGCTGACCAGCTGCCAGTGCCGCTCACAGCATCTTCCAAACACCATGCAAACTCCAGGGAGAAGACCTGTAACTATGGCAGAGAACCCATTAGTCTTTAGTCTTTGTCCTCGTAATTTCCCCTGAAATCCTATTAGCTGGTTAGCAATGACTGAGTTACTGCAGCATTGATTTGACTCCTGTCTTCAAAGCATAAACCAAAGCAGCATGTTTATCAAAAGCTGTTGAATGGTTGAAGATGGCAAATTAAAAATAAAACAAAAATTACAAAGCCTTGACATGGGGAATGAGGAAAATTCTTTGAAATAGTGACAAAAACAATCAAGGGGAGGTACTTCCATCAAGTGTGCCTCTCTCAGAACAGCACGTTTCCGAGTGCCTGTTTCAAAACTATTTGGGTCCAGCCTATAAAGATCAAAATCCAGGAATACTCAGCAGCAATCAGCTGAGAAAACAATTAGGACAACATGGAGTAGGTTAAACACTGTGGTGTATTGAAAGCACTTAGAGGTGGTCCTTTATTCTCAGTAGTCCTCAGGCATGTCACCATAAAATCCCTTAAAGAGAACAATCAAATTCAAGGTACTCAATAAGCAGGTTCTGTTCCAAATACTTTCACTTCATTTGTAATCATTAAGTGCTGGTGGCCTCAGGATGCAAGTGACAGAGAGGGAAATTCAGGAAAGGACTCGGATTTGAATCAAAACATGCCTGACCATAAAAATACTGCATAATTACTTTCTAAGCTTTTGAAAAAATGTTAAAAATACCAGAATGGAACTGCTACCTCAGTTGGTGTTCAAAATATGACATAGTTAAGTAGATGAGAACACACCAGGGAAGTGAAAACTTACAGAAAATATCTGTGGTTTTTTGTGTATCACAAACTGAATAGGAGTCAGCCACATCATCCTGTTGCAGAAAAATGTAAACACAAAAGGGCAGAAACAGAAGCACAAGCAAAAAAAACATGTTTACAGAGTAGAGTTATA
>VYZS01010008.1:5000-15000 GCA_013400695.1 Neodrepanis coruscans | reverse complement strand
TCATTTCCAACGGTGCAGCTTACTTGACTGGGTGTTTATGGGATGTTAGGCAAAGAGGATTTGGCACTGTGTCTTTTAACATTGAAAGAAAGAAAGCAAATCAATTGCCGTAACACAAAAAGAAAGGGAGCTGCTGGTAAGTGACATTTATGTAGATTCTCTGTAGCATGTAACAGTGGCCTTTATTTTTCTAAGCGATATTTTCTGCTCAGAGTCAAATTCTTTTCATGCAGCTTACAAAAATAAATACTTGTATTTTGCTAAGATCATAATAGCTCATTAGAAGAGGCTGAATTTGGACCTAGACTAAAACCTAACACCACAGGGCTGAGCATGCTTACTTGAACCTATAATGTTGCTAGTTCTGGCTCTCTGGGGAAGGAGAGGACGAGGGGAGAGGATTCAGCCTTCTTAATTGTGAACCTCATTAGTGACGGTTGCTAGGCAAAACACACACCTACTTTCCGCGCATATGAAAGAGATAAACAATACGTCATAGACCATAATGACTCTGGTGCTCAGGGCGACCTTTAATTATTATATTTTTGGTCTCTTATACCTTAGTTATTAATGCAGAAAAACAAATGAGGGTTGCGCGGACCGCGGCGGATTCGTAAAGCGTTTCCCATTTTTTGATGTCTAGATCGCTTTGCCTTCTGATAGTTGGTGCTTGCCTCGCTCATTTCCCTCCCTGCCCGTTGGTAAATACTATTTGGAAGGTAAAATGACAATGATTGTATGAGCTGCTCAGTATTGTTATCTCTTTAATTAATTTTATTAGTGTAAAAAGCTGTGATCCTGTCAATAGGCTGGTAACAACTTGCAAGAGGAGTCCTGTGGACTCTGGTGTGCGTGGCCTCCCCACAGTGGGTTTGAGAATCAAACTCTTTCAGCACTGAAGATGTATTTGGTCCCTGTGCATTGAAATTTTGGGCAGCCCTGAAGCGTTCAGCCAGTTGGACTGGATGATCCTTCCAAGCGAAAATTACTCTATTCTATTCTATTCTATTCTATTCTATTCTATTCTATTCTATTCTATTCTATTCTATTCTATTCTATCCTATCCTTTCCTACACTACCTTTCCCTATCCTATCCTAATTTTATTAAAAACCAGGTGCCATAAGAGCTGGTTTGCACACTTACACTGGCACATTTTCCAGTCCAAACAAAGTGATATTTAAGTCTAAATGATTAATTTGGGCTTTGCAGGAGAATAAATACATGTGTTCACGTGCGCGGGCGCAGCTGCGATTGCCTGCGAGTGATTCGGAGGCTGATGGGCTCCAGAAAGATAGGATTTCACAATTCTGGATTTCCAGAGACACTTTCCATTCTCCTCTTCATCTCAGACTATCTTCTTTTAGCAGTTCAGGCAAGAAGTCAATCACATTGAGTCAGGCTGAAGAAAAACATTTTATGCTGTTTTTCTCATACAAACCCCCTCCTGCTGTAATCTGCAGTAAGGCCCAGCCACAGGAAATTGACCTCACAGTAAATTCTTTACAGATTCGGTCATGTTTTTACCATCCACTTAAACTTGCATACATAACCTGAGACTGTACCTCTGGATCAAGGAATATGACAAGCCAAAATAAAATCAAGTCAAATTAAAGAGCAAGAAAAAGCTGCAAGCAAAACAAGGCTGAAATTAAAAAAAAAAAAAAAAGAAAAAAAAAGAAATAACAGAGGAAAAGATGAAAAATTGGTTGTGACTGCAAAACTGTAAGTATTAAATAAAGAAAGGAGTCAGAAGCAAATTCAGAAGCGTCCGTATTCTAGTTGACAAGGGCTGAGAAATACTAATGGACTTTTTTTAATGGGTGGTTTGATGGATGAGAGAAGAAATGATGTAAAAGTAAATGTAGTGGTGTCTCAACGCAAAGTATGGGGCCAAAAAAAAAAAAATTCAAAAAAAAAAAAAAAGCATTGCAAATAAAAAAAAAGACATGTAAATGTGTGCCTACCATTTTCCAGATAAGAAGGGGCCGTACCTTCTGAGGGGTCAAGGCGGCGAGCCCGCCTCCCGTGTTTGGAATTGTTGTGTACAAACATGTTGTCTGAGACAGCCAGCACGTGGCCATCCACATTGACTGTTGTTGATACAACAACCTGGAAAAGAGAACAAAACCCCACATTTAAAAAAATCCCAGATTTGCACTCAGTCAGGTCTCGTAAGACACAACAACATCCTGCTACTTTCCCATTTCTATTTAAACCCAGTGAATGACATCTCTGAATACATCTTTGTTTACGTGGCGACCACTGGTGATTTTTAACTCACAATTGTTTCTCTTCAGAACCTGCTACACTAATTAGAGTTTAATCTCCTATTATGCTAACAAATGAATTCAATTCAGGGAAATATTCTTCTAGCCATTAGTTTCAGAAACACCCCTCTAGCCACTCATTTTAAAAGCTGCTGTTTTGATTGATCTGTTGATATATTGATTAGATAGTTTATCTAATTAAAATTTGTTCACTTGAGACTGTCTTCAAATGAAGGGTTGTGAGGATTCCATATAAAAAAAGCTTAATAAATCAGGAACCATCGTAACTCCCTATTTTTTCTTCAGTAAATGATCTCCAGGTCAGTTTTACAATTACATTTAATGTCTGATAATGAACTTTTTTGCATCTGAAAGGACCGAGTTGAATATGAATGGTGAAAGTGTTTTCAATCCATGAAAAGTATCCCTTCTCAAGTTCATTTGGATGGTGATTGACCCTGGTATGTCAATGGAATTTCCTCCTTTATTTTTGAGTGAAAGGCTCCTATTCTTGTGTCCAGGTTCAGAGTCCGGCCATAGAAGAGATGATGGATAGGGCCTCCTTTGGCTTCCAGCTGCTTCTCAGTAGAAAATGGCAAAGGAACATATGCAAAACGCACAACCTTCCCCATAAAAACACCTCCACAATGGAGCTGGGGACCTCCTTCCGGAAGCGATATCGCGTGAACACAAGCCAAGGAGGAAACCGTGAGCTGTGCCTGTGTTTGTGGGGAACACGGCTCCGTAGGGCGAGCACTCTTATCCCAGACAGACATTTACATCTTATTTAAATACTCCAGCTTGGGCCCTGTGCTGTGGCTTCCAGGTTTTCTAAGTGAAGTGTTTTCTTCGGGGGTAGCAGAGTCCGTAAAGTCTGTTAGACCTTATCAACCCAACCGGTGATGGCAGCAAAAGGCAGGACAAATTTGAGCTTTCACCTTCCATTTATCTTAATTTTGGGTATAACAGAGGTGATTGCAGGGCTCTCCCACCGGCTCCTCAACCCCGACATTTAACGAACGCAAATGGAAGGGCAGCAATGAGCCTCCTTTTGCACAGAGCTGGTCCAAGGCATCAGAAGAAAATTCTTGTCTGCTTCTATGTTTTGGATCACCTCTGATCCTGTTTCTTATTCACGAGCCATAATTAGCTTTCAGCTATCACAGCACCTTTCCTGTGTATCCTGCCTCCTTTGAGACAGCCATCTGCGGTACCCTTTAGAACAGCCCGAGGGCAGCTCTCTGCCAGGCTGCTCTGCTTCCCCAGCTCTCTCCTCCCACAAGTGGACACTTTCACTCTTGTCAACATCCACTTCGGAGACTGCTGAGGTTGCACGCTCACCTCGGCCGCAGAGCTGCTGCCAGGCCACTGGGCTATCAGCTTTCAACCTTAATGAGGTTCCCAGACTTTGAGAAATATTGCAAAACATACGAGCGCGGTTTTCAGCCGAGATTTCTGGGTTTGGTTCCTAGAACACGGTGTATTAAAAAGACAGAGCAAGGTGTATATGAAAATGACAACTATTTTTGTTCTGTCATGTATATATAGGTCAGTCACCAAGGGAAAATACTGTAGTTCAGCAAAAGAAAGTCGACGTGCTACGCTTTGTTATATCGCCTTCCTCCTGCAGTGCACCTCCAGAAAGGTGCTGAGGCAGTGAAACAGGTAAAAATACTGTTCAAGATCTGACATCCTGTTAAGTCCAGTTAAACCTTCTGAGAGGCAGGGAGCTTAGCTAAAGAGACCCAGGGAAGTCTTTCTAGTGCCTACTGGCTCCATTGTCGACCACAAGATCACTCCTGACTGATGCTTCATTTAGTCATCGGTGAGACAAAGAGGACATTTCCACTCATTCCAGGTTTGACCTTCTGTTCTGTTCAGATGGATCAATATCACTGATGCCACGTGAAGCTGAGATGCATGAAAAATGGAAGCTTGGCTCAATTGTTTTGAAGGAATATTTTTTTTCCAGCTACAGATCTTTTCTGTTGGCTGGCTCAAGGGTGCTGGCTCCCCCGGTTGGTTGGCTGTGCATGAAAACAGCTGTCACATGTTTTGCTATCAAGTTTAACCACAAGTTATTCTTCTCCAAACTAAGAAAGTCTTGAACATCTCAGTACTACTTTATTATTAGTCTCAAACATGAGTCACTGTGAAATATTTTGAATAAAAGGCATTTATTTCCTAGCAAGCCTTTTGAATGACCCCAGAAACGAAGGAAATCATTTGTCCATCCCGTCAGTTGTCTCTCTGTAGTGTTATGATTCACCACAGGATACCTCAAAAGCTGTAAGGAGAAAGTGAAGTATTAAACATTTTCTAACACAAAAACAAAAACATGTGGGTTGGGCCATCACTGGTGGATTTACAAGCTGGGAACCTGAAAAACCCCTGTGTGAGTTCCAAAATTCCCTGCGTTCCATGGTCGTGCCCTTAGTAAGATCAAACTACTCGGTCTGTGTAAAACCTCTGCAGGTCTGAGCACACAGCAAACTACAACACAAGGCGTTAGTAGGAAGGAAAACTGGGGAAATACTTTCTAGGGAGACATCCACTTGCTTCAGCTTTGATCCATCACATTCCACTGCAGAACTCGATGCATCCCAAGAACCAGCACTTAAATTAGTGGGGTAGTGTAAAACACTGATGGAAATTTTCTTCAAGCATTGGAACTGCACTAAGTAGAAGCACTGACACTAGTTTTTCGTTATAAAAAATTCAAGATGAAGATGTGACTAAGTCTTTTATATACTGTTTATGCTTCTAGAGGGATCTGTACCTGGAATCTTCGCATGTCTCGTGGGTTGCCTGCATTCTTCAAACAGTTCTGATTGCACTTGAGGAAAAACTTTAGAAAGAATCTATAAAAATACAAAATTGAAATCTATTAGATTCATCAAAATGTAAATCCAATTTTAAAAAAGTCTAATAAAATTTAATCATAAATAGTTATACCCAAAAGAATACTGGTAGTGAAATACTACTTTCCTATTCGTTAATGAACTTACTTTAAAACATAAGATCTCTGTCATAAACAGAACATTATTGCCAAGGAAAGGCAAATTTATATTTTTAATTTTTCAACAACTACAAATGTATTGACTCCAGGCCACATCCTTAGTTCAATATGGGAAAGTTGGTCCCAATGACTCATTGACTTCAAAGGCAATGACTTACACCAGATGAGAATTTGTCTCTATTTTTTTAATCCTTTTTATTTTTTCACAACTTATATTAGCAGTAATGACCTCTACGTCGAAAAATTCCAAAGGTAATGAACGATCAATCCTCTGAAAAACACTTGGCTTCGCCTCCGGTTTGGAAACTCTCGCTATTCCAAGGGACTCCATCCAACTCCCGCTGACTCCAGGGAGATCCAGGCAGGATCTGCCCACCAGCGAGGCCCCAGTTCCCTCATTGTTTTTGAAAGGGAAGGAACATGGCAAATTAGGCCCTGTCTTACGACCTCTTCAACCTTTGCCAGCCTTTAGCTGTGAGGAGTCGCTCTACCCAGGGATCGAAATCCAGCTTATTTCTGCTGAGCGGCAACCAGCAATTATTTAGGACTAACCCTTATCATCCAGGCATCTCCCCATAAACCGTCTTTGCAGCAACGCTGCCTCAGGGGAACGCAGGGAGCACTTAGAGGAGAGGGGAAAGCTTGGAAAGATGGAAACTCCTTTGTGCCGCCCTCCTGCACTGCAGGAAGGAGCTGAACTGGGAAGTTCTCCGGTCTGCAGGTGAAGCAAAATGGGGGACCCTCACTGCCCTGCCATCACACAGGAGGATGTTCACAGCCTGACACAGCCTTGTCTTTTCTTTATGTTGTTGTGCTTTGGTGTTTCATCACTAAAAAGTAATTCTGTGGGTCTGTTCTCTGGCTAGTGACTGACTGCTAGTGGCAAGCAAAGCTCAGGACTTTCTCCTCACTCTGAGTTCCTCAAATGCTCCAGTCCAGCAGCCTGTGCTGCCCAGATTCATACCTTGGAACATCAAGGTCAGCCAGAGCTTTTATATTTAGAATAAGAACAACTATTACTTGTTCATTCCTGTCAGGCTTTATAAGTGACTGTGACTGTTCTTGCTGTACACAAGTCACAGAAATTTCCCTGTGCCAACAGCATTCCTGGAAGGAGGCAAAACAGGCATCTCTTCCCTTCTTGAGCACCCAACATGGCCCAGCCATGGCCAGCAGAAAGTACAACTGTGGTTGCTCCACATCATGCTCACTCCTGAGAAGCTTTGAGGGTCATACAGGACCTCAGTTTAATCCCATCTTTAATCCCAGCTCTTCCTTTTTCTGTTAAACCTTGAGCAGATCCCTGATATTACTACAAGACCATAATGCTGAAGGAGTGATCTCTCCTATCAGAGAGCAGAGGAGGGAAACAACCAGCTTTACTGAAACTGCATAAATAAATCGATGTTGTTAGTTCAGCTGAATGCACATTTCTTTAAAAATTCCTATTCCAAAACCTGTAAAGGGGTTTTAGTTGTTGAGCTGAAAAATAGCTGGATTTCTGCAGTGGTTGAAGTGATGTCCCAGCTCAGATGCTCAGGATTTTTGGATGCTGTTGCATAATCAGCAACTCCACAAAACTGCATCTTTGTTAGACAAAATTTCCCCCTCATTTTATCTGCCTGGGTTGGTTTGAGGGTTTTTTTAAGACACGTATTCTCTCCAGGTAAACTGAGCACAGACCAGGTTCCCTGCCCATGGCATGGGTTTGGAGGGAGAGGGTCTTTTTAAGATCCCTCCCAACCCAAACCGTTCTCCAATTCTGTGATTCCAAATGTAATATTTCTGTCACATCTCTGGTTTTGCACACCTTCCACTGAGCAGACTGTGAGGATGTGGAAGGACCAGCTGATGCCCACATCAATACAGACCACCTGGCACTGGGGATTGAAGAGCTGGGACAAGCCTCCAGCTTTACAGCTCCTTAGTGCCACATCCAGGCTGAAGAGCAGTATCTTATCTTTTTTTTTTCTTTTCTTTTTTTTTTTCTGATCTCAAATGGGTGTTGTGAGGCTTATTGAGCTAATGTTTGTAAATTGCTCAGAAATTCTCCAATGAATTGTGCACTAGGAATGCTAAGTATTGCTCCTCGTGGGTTGTTTTTAGAGTGAAGCATTCATGATGAATTGTTTCTATACAGAGAGCTCACATCCTGTCGAAGAAAAAGGGCCATTAAGCATCCTTTCACTAAACATCAACTGGAACCGGTATTTGTTCAATTATTTGGTGAAAAGGACCCACTCCTGGCAAAATTAGACATCATCGAGTTTATTTAGATGGCCCTGAGCACTGGACTAAATATCGAGGCTGCAAGGCTGGAGGGAACACAAGCATCACTTATATTTCAGCTCCACTACATTCCTTGATACTGAAATATTTTATGCCATTCTTTAATCTGTGCTTTCAGAGAGTTCATGGAGGAGCACAGGTGGCATCAAGACAAGATTTTCTGAGGAAGATAAGTTAAAGATCACACTTCCAGGCAGGGTGCTTCTCCTTGCCAGGAGGAGACCACTGACTTGGTCATTCCTCTCACCAACAAGGACCATGGGCACTACAAACCCATCCCCACCATCCCAAGGGCTTTCCCCACGAGCCCCATGCTCCTGACACAAGATTTCTGTGGCACAGCAAGAAACAAGGACTGATCACAGAATCACAGAATCAATGAGGTTGGAAAAGACCTGAGATGGTGGAGTCCCAACCTATGACCCAACCCCACCCAGCCCAGGACACTCGGTGCCACATCCAGTCCCTCCTTGAACACCTCCAGCCCATTCCAATGCTCAGAGCTCTGCTTGGTCATGTCTCCAACTTTGACAGACTGAGAATTCAAGTCTTTCTAGACTTGGCTCTCCCAGCTCTGTTTGGTATCACATGCACAACTGTACTATTTTTTAACACAGAACAGCTTCCCCAAACGTGCTAAACTGCTCCTAAAATACTGATACAGAGAAAAATGCAGTCCTTGTGATGTTCCTCCGCTCTGATTTTTTCCCAGCTCTAAGAAGAGGCCTGCTACCACCTTAATTAAAATGTATTACCTTCGCCAGGACTCCACTATTTTAAGCAAAAAATTTACATCTTTTATTAACTCCCCTCACCTATACAGCGAGCTGGCGGTGCCTCTCGCCGCCCATCTGCCATCCACATACAGTAAGTCACTTGATATTCCACCCACCAATTTTTCCTAACAACCACTGTGCAATTAAACTCCACACGTTCTGTTGCGAGGTAAATTAGGCACACCTGCGGCCAGCCTGCATTTGAACCGCATCAGAAAAGGACCTAACAAGGTGAGAGCACACCACAAAGTTATAGGCCTGTCAAGCAATTAGGTTTTCACTTCTGGGACATCCGCACAGTGCAATTATGCTCCACATTACAACCTGGCTAATCTTCTGAACAAATGTCATGTCTCGGAGAAGCGAGTAAAAGCAGTTCATCTGCAAATGTGTCTGCTCTTAAGCCTCCACCTTATGCACATAACAACCTACAGGAGACTTCTCTTTTTTTTTGTGTGTGTGTGATGTGAAAGATGGTTTTTTTTCCAGAGAAGATTTTTTAAGCCCTGCAAGTGCCTTTTCATCCCGTTCACCTCTTCTTAACCTCTGTGAGAGGAGGTGTTGTAGCAAATAGACCAGAAAGACTTTTGTGCTTGAATTTCAATGCTAAGCAAGAAAATCCTTGGTCTTATAAGCACAAGAGGTGGCTTTAGTTTGGTCCAATTCAAACACTGTTTGGCTAAAGGAATATTTGTGGCACAAAACCGCCTATTACATCCCAGAAACATCATTAATAAAGTGTATTTCCACCAGACCACAAACAGAAGCCTCATTCATGCAAATAAACCTCAGCAGGAAGTAAATGCCTAATTTTTTTTTTTTATTTCAGATATGGAGTGTGAGTGTGCTGGTGACAACACCCAAAACCAAACTCTGCACTGGTGATAGGTGAGATCATAAGGCACTCGGCCAAAACCCGCAGTGACCAGTGGCCTCCACCCCTTTATCCAATAAGAGCTTCCCAAAATCCAACTCAGACCAGACTGAGGACACCAAACCGCATCAGCCCCGCAGGCAGCACTTTGTTTTACTCCAATAATTCTGTTTCAGTTTTATCTGTATTTCAGGTGCAGTTTTGTTGTTCAATTAAGCCTACAGACAAGATCTTGCTGTACTACAAGATACAGAACTGTTAAGGTATGACAGGTCTGCTCTACTTTCATGAGTGAAAAAAAAAATAGGATTTGGATCATTATCTGCAATTCTGAAGTTCTTTGGAGGAGAAGCTGTCCACAGGGGCACAATGCTGTTAGGGGGTGGAATCAGGAGAGAGGAGACATTTGAAGTCAAATGGTAATTCTCATCCTTTACTCGATTACCCTTTAATTGGCTTTTTCCTAAGAAATATCTGACAACCACTTTGCATATCTCTTTTCCTAGAGCCTAGTAAACAAAGGATTTAATACTCTTGTTATGAAAGGAAAAATCTTCCCTCTGTCAGAAAATCTTTTGGCTTTAGCACCAATAAACTCTTTATTACTGCTAAACTTGGATTTGCTGCTCGATCGCAGAGAGGCGATAAAAACTCTAACCTGTCATTAGTGCATTATGCTTAATTGTGTACAGTATGTTTCCAGTTGCATCTGTTGGCCCATTATCAAAATGACCATTATGTACACTAATTCCCTGACCCTGTCTTTATTTCCCT
>VYZS01010001.1:29192-43470 GCA_013400695.1 Neodrepanis coruscans | reverse complement strand
CCACACCACCAATGAGCTTCTTTGGCCCCCAGCTCTGACAGACTTGGAAAACAGGGCTGTGGGCTTTGAAAGCTAGATTTCCACAGCAGAATAATTTCTGCAAACCTAGCTTCTGTCTGGGTCCCAACCTAGAGGGATAACACCTGCCAGCTCTTTGTGTGGTCTTCTGTGCTTGGATATGGAACAATGTTGTATATGGAGACCCACAACAGTGTTTTGGGAAGAGCTTGGCAGGAGGGACTTGAAAATCCCCGCTGCAGGTATCTCAGGTGGCCCTGAGGTACTCACCATCAGAGTGGGAATAAACCTTGTCAGTACTTGTGACATGTGACAAAACACTGACAGTGAGGTTAAGAGTACTGTGATTTGTCTTATCTGGTGGGGAGGAGGTGGGATGGAGAGAAGGGTGGTTTTGGTGCTACTCCTCCAAGCTGGGTGAGCGTGATTTGACTGATGGCTGTGGCGTGCCTGTACCCTGCCACAGCTCAGTGCCTCGTTTGAGGTGTTCAGTGATTCACAGCAAGCATTTTTATATCTTCTAAAAAATTAGTCTCTTTCCCTAATGGCCTCTTGCCATTGCTAGAATTCAGCTGCTAGCTCCAAAATGGGCATCTCCTTTGATATTGTTTGATATTGTAACACAAAATAAACTGGATGCTTATGTCTGATAGACCTGAACATAACCTCAGTGCCATCTTTTCTTACAACAGAGAAATACCATAATTTAACCTGTCTCTGAACTTGGATTTTTGTGCTCAAATAAACAAAAAAATTAAATATGTACTTATATCCCAGGACTCGTTTCTGGTATTCAGCTACTAAAAATTCAGTCATGGCCCTCATGAATTTTACTAATGTTTGAAGTTGCCTTTTTACCTTATCTGCAAGGAGCACCTGCACTGCCGTATTTACCAAGAGCAATAGTATTTTTTTTGTTTCTGCAGAGAGATTTTTAAAAAAAAGACTTGGCCAGTTCATATGCTACTGCAGGTAGTTAATAGGTGAGATAAACAATAATGAAAGGAAAAACTTAAAATACTGTTGTGGGTAGTTTTGAGGACAAGGGAGGGGTTTCTGGGTTTGAGGGCATTTTTAGACCAACTTGCCCATTTGACAACTGGATTTCATTCTAATATAACTTTAAGTGGAGGAGAGGTGTAAGTTTGTGTTGAACAGTCTGCTTTGAAAGTTCACTGAAATTCAAAAATCGCATTTCCCATGCCACTTTACAACTTGTGTCTCTGAATGAGATTGTTTGTGAAACTGAACTGTGAAAGTATAGCATGTGAAGACCTTAGAAATGTTGTCATGAGTGTTTCACTTGAATCTTGCTATCAGTTTGGTTCAACTCTCAATGAGATTTTTGATCTGTGAGTGAAGACAGTGTGCTCTGGGCATCTGGTTTCCTCTTTCACCTTCCACTGCAGTCCTCTCCAAGGCGGCTCCCATTCAAGTCTGACACATGCTTTAGTGTGTAGACTATGGCAGCCTAGGACCCACCTCATGGCCAACCGAAATATCTGCAGTGTGCACAGGGACCTTCCAGAGAAGAGCAAGGCAACTGTCTGAGCACAAAACCCATTGCACCGTCCCACTTGTGTGTCACAGACACCAGGCTCAGTCCTGCCTTGTGCAGAGCAACTGAAGAGCCTTCAAGTGTCCCACTTTGAACCCACACATTTTGTTTTTTGTTCCCAAAGAGAGGAAGTGGTGTTGCATTTTGAGAGTTGTTTGTGAATCCAGGAATGTTCTGTGCTTAAGAGAACCTGAGCCATGGTTGGCTGACAGGGTGGAAACGTGCCTGCAAAGGGTCTAGTGACTCATCCTGTACGCAGGTGATGTGGAACCAGGTAGAATATTGCTGGCACAGCTTGGTGGAAGTATGTTTCTGAGGACATGGCACACTGGCCACATGAATCTGAATGGGTAAATCCCTTTATTGCTTTTCTTCCCTCCCCTGACCCAAAGGAGAAAAGAGGCATTGCTCTTTGGTACAGCCATGCACACTGCCTCTGAGTGCATTCTGCACAGAGGCTATTATACTTCAAGGAGAGAGAGAAAACTGCTGTATTTGCAAAGCTCAGCACACCATAGCCCATGGTGACAGTCATGATGCTATGTATGTCTAGATTAGCACTGTGCTCTTGCAGTAAATCTGTAAATGAGATTCTGAGGCACTAAATCAATATATGTAGCATTTCATACTTTCATCTGGCATAAGGAGCATAAGATGTTTCTTCCAAGAGCTTTATGGAGACAGTAAGGCCTCTTCACAGAAGAAGAGCTGGAGTAACAGTGGTCATTCACTGCCCAAGATGGGGGGCATGCTAAGGGCACAGTTTGAGGAAGGGGAGTTTGCATGAAGTTTGGGAGAGGAGAGTGGGAAGCCCACAGAAACTGGGAACAGAGGCAGCAGCAGAAGTCTTCAGTGTTGTTGAAAAGGTGTTGGGAGTCTAGCACTGAAAGAAATTCCAGAGGTGGAGGACTTGCCAAGTCAAGGCTGTAGGCAGAGGACATTCTCCTGTTGTTGGAGGCTTACAGTGTCTAAGAAAAGCAGACACTTCTGTGGCCTTAGTCGATGATCATGGATCCATCAAAGACATAGAGGACTGACACCACTTCCCTTAAGAATGGAAGTGAATTGCAGGGCTCTGAGCATTCTCTGGTTGCTCATGCCAGGGGTAATATTGACTTTGCAGAAACACACCACCAAATTCTCTTTTTTTCTCACTCTTGCAGTAACAATGGAGAAGGCTTTCCTTCTTCTCTCCTCTGGGTGAGGGCTGGTTCATCTGCCTGCTGTGGAAATTGACACCTCAACCGTAGCAGAAGAAGGGCTTCCACCTTTGGGGAAAAGACTGACTGGTACTGACAAGCCCAAACCTTGTGTAGATGCAGGAATGCTGCATTAAACTGGTGACAGATGATGGGGTGAAGAGCAGATGATTTCTCAAGCACACACCAGTCACCCTATGCTGGCTTTCCATCTGTTGCCAAAGCAGAAGGCATGGGATGGCACCACAGGCTGGTGGTGTGGGACAGGACCATAAGTTCAAGTCCCCCCAGAAGAAGTGCTATATATAGGGCTCTTCATGCATACCTCTCCAATGATAAAACCTCTGGGGATTTTGTTCTTCACTGCAGATAGCTAGCAGCAATCCTTCTGGGACAAAGCCAGGGCATCTGTGAACCAGCCCACTCCACAGATATGCCGGGGTGGGAGGCAGCATCTCCCACAGCAGCAGACTGAGAGCTCCTGCTGGGGAGTGACATTGTCATGGGGGTCTCAGGAGCAGGCATTGAGCCCAGGTCCCTCTTCTCAGGGGCAGAATTTTACCTGCAGCCCATTGCCAGGGGTAGTGTTCTCAATGTATTCAGGCAGATGTTTCACTAGGACTGACCTGTATCAGTGTGCCAATCTGAAGCACTTGTTCTTCTGTTCTGAGTATGAGGTTGATTGGGAAAAGCTGAAGTGTTTTTGTTATATCTGCTGGGTGGCAGGAGGGGTGGGAGAGTGGTGCAGATGGGATAAAAAAATATTGAAGGGGCGTTGAGGAAGCAGGGAGCATTCAAGCAGCACTGCTTAAAGCATGTACATAATTCTAGGAACGCCTTGCAAGCTACATCATTATTATTGTAAAATCCCCTGACCAAAACCAACTGCAAGCCAATGCTGTTCACAATGTTATGCCAACTTGGCATCAGCATGAGCCAGCAGGGGACAAAAAAAATCAAAGTGGAGTTGCATTTATATTCTGGGCATGAATTAAGCCTATACCACTGGAGTTAACATACACCCTCCCCCACCAACTACCTTCAGGGAGTGCAAGCCTCCCTCTGTCAGTCTGACTCCCAGTTGGGTAGTGGTTACTTACAATGCCATGGCATGAGCTGTAGGATCCCTTTGAAATGCAGCCTTTACCAGTTAAAGGCCTTTGGATCAGGGCATTGTCTCTTTATTCTGGAATTACAGCATTTATATTAGCAAGGCTGCTAAGGATTTTATGTTTAGAAAATAGGCACTCTGCAGAAATGCTTCATGGAAATTAGATTTCAAGAGGCAAAAATAGCACAGCATTCTGAGAATGCAGAAGGTAGAGATCCTTTTCTTCCCTGATTCACCCAGTAATTAATTTCTCCTTGGGCACAATCTGAGGGAAATACTTTACTTCATTAATGCACTGTCTACCTGTAGGGAACATTCTTTCAATGGATTTTTTAGCATGTATATCTTTGATTGAGTGCTTATCATAGATCTGACAGAACAATTTCATAGAATCATAAAATGGTTTGGTTGAAAGGGACCTTAAGGATAATCTAGTTCCAACTCTGCCTGCCATGGGCAGAAAACCTTCCACTAGACCAGGTTGCTCAAAGCCCCATCCAACCTAGCCCTGAATGCTTCCAGGGATGGATCATCCACAAATATAGAACTGATGAGTGTTTTCTTTGTACACTTATCAATGTTGTGTGCACTTAGTCAAATCCAAGTCTGGCGTAGGTAGGTAGGTTTCACCTTACTGAAACCATTGGAATTGCATCCACTTTTACAAGAACTCTATTTGGCCCTTTGTTTGCACAATGAATGTGGCAGTGACTCATAAAGTCAGATTGCATTTGCCTAAACACTAATAATTCCAGTCCTGTTTGTTTACAGTAATTTTCTAAGTAAACTTTTATCTCAGAGGCTAGTGAGGCCATGAGTGTTTCTCCCAACCTTTCATCTCTAGCAAACTGGAAAGAAACAAAGAAATTAACCTTTTATCTGACCTGTCCAGATAGTTCTCTCATGTCAAAAGTCAACTGAAGCCTTTTCTGGACATGGTCTACACTGTCAGATACACATGGTTAGGATCAGAGGAGGGAAACTGGCAGAATCCAGAGACCAAGATATGCAGGAGATTCAGCTAGAAGAGATCATTCCAACCTTAAACTCTAGGAGCTGATGAAAAACCCATTTCTCTTTTTCCATACATAAGAATATGTAAGACATCCTTTTGGCTCAGATCAAGATCCTTCACTGTCTGGGCTTCAGATCTATCAGCAAGATTTTATCTGGGTCTTTCTGTTCAAAATTCCTCCCTGTTCCTGGAGAAAGCCCTTTACTACACAGTCTGTTCCCTAATGACAGTCACTTTGCACAAATGTCCTTTATTCTTAAAGATTGGTTCAGGGTCTCTTGGACATGTTGCCTCCTCAGCTTGACATAATAATAATTGAACTTTAGCAGATGGCTCACCTCAACTAGAGGATTATGTGGTGAAGCCACACTCATACACGTCTCACAACTTTTTCTTGACCTAAAACAGCAAGTCTTATTTTGAAGGAAAACATTTTTCCTTGTCTGTAGGTTGATTTTATTATCAAAACTCAGCTACAGTGTAATTCTTGGACAAACTTTGAGTTTGATTATATCCTCTACATTGTACAATGCATAAGAGACATGTAGATCTGCAGTTCACAGCAGCTCCCAGATCTGCAGTTCACAAAATTTTCTCATCAGAGAATTACATTTGGAGCCACAGTCCCCAGTTTGCACTTCTAGACTCAAAGAGCTATGAGGAGTCATAGTTTATGGCACAGAAACCTCTGCTCAGGAGCTAGGATGAGTCTTCTCCATGAGTAGAAGGCAAGCAGCCAGTCAAATTGAATCTTTTGTCATCTACAGCTTTTGTGTGGCTGACTAAACCACTTGAGTCCAAATGGTCCATATGAGTCATGAAGAAACTGTTCTTCCTTTCCCTTGCCATTGATTGTTGCTTTGAAGAAAGTGTTAAACACCCGTGCCTCAGCTTCCAACAATGAAATGTGAATTGCAAAGAAATCACAGCTATCATAAATAACACTATGCCACTGTGTTATTCTGTGGCCGAATTAGTCAGTGTTTGAAAATAACTTTTAGGAGTTTTAGGAGTAAATTTGCCCTTTTCCCCAGGAGCCCTATTCAGAACCTCTCAACCTTGACAATAAATTGAAATGGAAATCTTTTGAGGACTGTAATGAATACATTATCTTAATTTCAGAAGATTTTTGAAGGGGTAAGATTTTGTGCAGAAGGTGATTTTGAATATTTAGCAACACAATCTTAGCTAAAGCTTTTTGTTTCCATAATTATGCTTTTTAATACAATTCTCTTAGCATTTTAGATTCAAAAGGAGGAAATATTCTTTGGCTCAAGTCCAAATTTTCCTCTGTTTTTTCAATATTCTTTCAAAAGATAAGGGTTTACTTCTCCTTTCCTTGTGCACTTTATAGTCATTTACACATGTAAAATGTTATTATTCTTTCTTGAAATCACATACCAAAATGCAAATTACTATACAAGATGAGCAAGCATCAAACCCACGAACCCAGAGGAAAAGGGCAAATCAGCATCTTACCAGGAACAAGCTGGACAGTCAACCTAAAGCCTGTCAGCTAATTTAGGGTGATAACCCACATTCACCCTTATTCCATGGAAAAAAGGAGGGTGAGGTACATTCCTCACACTCACCACTGCCTGAAAGCACATGCATGACTGTAACTTCACTTCTGATCTTGTGGGTTGACAACTTCTCTAGGGGTCCTTGCCCTCAGACTAACTCACTGTGAATGTCATCTAAATATAGAACTCTAGCTCACAGTGTGCATTCACGGTGTATGTGGCCTTGTCTATATTATAAATTAAATGGTGGCTGAGCATGCCTGGCAGCTGGTTTAGCAGGACTGGTGACCGAGCACGCTCTACCTGCAAGTGGAGCTAAGGGTAAGCTCAGACCAGCCCTGAGCAACACATCCTCTTGTCCACTTGCTATCTGTCGCTGGCCAGGCCTGAGGAGCTGGCCTGAAGGAATGGCTTGCTGCCTTCTAACCACAGCCAGACTGAATGGTTTGGGGCTGGCCAAAGCTTTTGCAGCTCCCTCCTTTCTGTTTTGTTCTGTGCATTTCAGGGAAGTGTCAGGCTGCTGCTGGATCCAGTTCTGCTCTACCCCATCCTTTGGGTGGACAGCATCCTAAGGCAGGCTTTTGGTTGAAAGGCAGTCTGTCTGGGCTTTAATTTCCTTAGAAAGCAGTAACACTTTTTAGGGCTGTCAGGAAACATCAGCCTGACAGTTTTCCTCTGCATACTCTTCTCTCACCTGAAGGAGAAATTTGGCATGAAAATGTGAAACAGGCCAAGCTGCTTGCAAACCTGACCTCTGAAAAAGAGATAGGGAGGTAGAACAGAAAAGCAATTACTTCAGAAAGCCAGGTTACTCTTTACTCCAAATTAGTAAAGCTTCTTGGAAAAACTCAGACAAACCTTTTTGTAGCTCAGGTGATAGATTTGCTCAGGGTGCTCTGTCACCACTGAAGCAGCAATTTCCAAATCTGAAGGAAATCACATTTCCACTTGCTGAAATCCTTTCCAAAGTGGAACAACCCTTCTCTGATCAGATGTTTCAGATCCTCATCTGAAAAAAGCTCGATGCTAGAGATAGGGAGAAAGAGATCTAGGTTTATAAAGGTATCAAGGTGCCTAAGTGGTTGTTAAAATTCCCAGGTAACATAGTTAGGTCACTGACCTTCTATATTTCTAAAGTTTGTTGAAGTTGTTAGTAGGTATTCAACAGCTTTTAGGGTAAAGCTTGTGATCCTCATTTGAGCAGTGGCTGTAGTGTCTAGGAAGAACAAACATATGTGTCATAAATGCACTTGGTCTCTTCTTGGTGTGAGTGCAAAGAAGTATTTTGTGATGTGGCTCATTACCAGTCTTCCTGAGAAAGTCACATATGTAATTCTTACTCTGAAAGTTGATAAAATAGCATAATTAGGTTTTGAAATATTTCTAAATCTCTTTTTGCAGTATTTAAACCATATTTATTAAGAAAATGAAAAAGTCAATACTTCCTTTATTCCCCTGAAGTCCCAAACCAAGAGATTCTCTCATCCATCACGAAGACAGTGATATGCTATCAGGCCCCAAAAACTATGTGCTTGCTTTAAGGATACTCATATGAAAAGCGAAACAAAGGGATCTGGCAAGTGAATTTCCTAACTTCCTTTGTGATTTTCATTCCTAATTTTAATGCTATGTTAGAATAAATGTTCCACATTTATTGTTGAAGTCTCTGGATGTTTTCTGATCCCACTAGATTAATTTCAATTTTCTTTCTCTTGATAGCTGATTTGAATACACTAAATTATGTTCTGTCCTTTCTGACAGCTGCCCAAGTTATCTGGTAGTTAAATTGCTGCTAGTCATGTCCATGTCTCAAAGAAAAAACTAAGGCTCCCCACCCTGATTAACTGGATTTTCCTCTTCTTTCTTTGTTGTACTCATAAAGTCCACGAGATTTACAACTCAGAAAGTCAAAGTCCTTTACCTACAGATCAAGTAGAGAAAAGAGAGCAGCAGTATTCAGATTATCCTGCCTATCCGTTTCCACCCTGAAGGAGGTCAGTTTGGAGGGGGAAATAAGAATTGGACATTCTCTGTGTCTTGTTTCATCTTCCACTGAAACTGGGCATGGAGAACAAATCTTGCAGCCTATTTCAGGGCCTAGGTGTGACAGAATGAAAACCCCATCTTAAAAAAGAAGCAAATTTCAGCAAGTTCAGAGAGCAGTTAGGCAGAGTTTCCTGGGAAGAAATTCTAAATGAAGAAGCACAGCAAGTTGGTGGCTATATTACAAGCAAGCTCGTCTGTTGCAGACGAGCAACAGAATCTATAGTAATCTATAGCTGCATCAGGAGCATGTGATTACTTGAAATAAAAAAAAAAAAAAAAGAAAAAGATGGAGTCTTGCAAATGGAAAAACAAGGCAAGAAGTCAACATAAACAATTCTTCTAAAGGTATGAGGAGCAGGAGTGAGGCAAAGGGAGTTGTAACTCCATTACTTAATGGACAATGAGAACTAACAAAGGATGACAAGGAGGTGTTCGAAGTATTCAATGCTTTTTTTTTGGTGAATCTTTATTAGAAAAGAAATTGCCAGGAAGTCTCATTCAAGTGGATGAAAATATATACTGACTGGTTTGCAATCATCTCCTGTTAGAATGAGAAGGCATTTCAAGTTGGATTCTGCAGGGGAATTTTTTCCTTTGGACTATTTCTGTTCACTATCTTCATTATCAAGGTGGATGATGGAAAAGACTTCATGTGCAGCAGACACACAGCTGGGAAGGAGATATAATGAGATTGGAGGACATAATAAGAAAAAGTGATCTCGATGAGCTGGAGAAATGATTTGGATGCAGTGAGATGGAATTGTTTTGAGATAAGTTGGAAGTATTACACATTGAAATCAAATGCATAAAAACAGATTGCACAGTAAGTGCTGAGAAAGCAGTAGAGAAGAACTGGAGCTGTGGTTTCGGCTTACTGCAAACTGAGCAAGCCAATAAAATGTTGTTGTTTTGAGAAAGGTGAATCTTTGGGTAGGAGGTGTTAGCAGTCAGACAGTATGAGAGCTACTTATGCCACCTCACCCAGTGCTGCTGAGATCCCACCTGGTGCAATGTGTCCAGATTTGGATATCATGTCAGAGACAATCTGGGTAAAGCAGCAAAAAAAAGGAAAACTTTCAGAAGGCACAAGATAAACGAGTTTGGTTTTGTCTAGAAACAAGATAACTGAGGGGAATGACAAAGCTTTCAATACATAGAGAGCTGTTTTTTACTTTCCTCCTTGTCTTTACAAGTAGGATGAGAAATAATTGGCTTAATATATAGCAATATACCCTTAGATTAGGTGTAATCTCCTGTAATATCCTGCAGCCTGTAGGAGAGCTGTAAAACCCGGGCATGGAGAGAGAAAAGATGTTGCAGAATTGCCTTCACTGAAAGCTTACCACAGCAGGTAACAGGGTGTAGGAGATGGAGTCAAACACCTTGCAAGATTGCTCTGATCTTCTTTTTAAGGCAGGCAATGAAACGAGGGAGTGACTTTGGGAGACTATATAGACTTCCTCCTCTCCAAAGCACAATTAACTGCAAAGCATTACTGTGTTTCAGGAAACAGGATAGCAGTGCTTAAAATAACTTCACAAAATAGGAACTAATACATTTCATTTCTCCTGTAGCACAACAGAGTCCTAAACTCTGTCTGTCCCTGGCAGAGGTCTGTGGCAGTACTGTGCTGTGCAATGTTCTGCCATGTTGGTGCTATGGGATTGTATGCAATATATGTTTCAATTACCAGATGCTCTGTAGACCATCTCTTTGTTCATACTTACCTGCCCATGGGGAGTCAGATCCAAAGAGTGGAGGAAGAATCACAATGGGATAAACTTGCATCTGAGGTGAAGCTGTAGGGACAAGATGGTATCTTCCCTAGCTTACCAGCCTTCCTTCCCACAAGGCTGGACACACAGACTCTGGGATTGGAAAGAAGCTGGTCTTGGAAAAGAAGAAAATGCAAGTGACTTGTCCGACACTTGGGGACAATCCCCATGTCCGACTGTAATACTAGGGATGGTGATTTACACAGGAAAAGCCCTGGTGGATTTTGTCAGAGAGGATGGCGAATGCAGAGGACCAGAGTAACTGGCTATGAGATGTAAACTGTAAACTCTTGTTGCTGGGGATAGTTCTCCACAGTCCCTACAGTCCTGGGTTACTGTGTGAAAGCTGCTGAACTGGAGAAGCTGTGGCACAGGGAGGCTCAGTGGGAAGGTGAGAACTCTTCTCTCCCACAAAGGACAGGAAGCTGGCCCCAGCCCTGTGTCTCAATTGCAACTTTTTCTCATGGTCTGTGTTTAAATGAAAAATCAGCTTTGTCTGTACTAAGATACTGGGACATATGTAACCCCCAAAACTGGTATTCTCAGAGGACTGGAGCTGCAGAGTCTGCTCTCACTGTTTTTTGAGTTCTGGAGGAAAAAAAATCCCAAGGAAACTTGAGTGTGAGTTTTGAGCTAAAAAAAATGAGTTTCTTTGTCCCTCCCTACCTTGCTGGAGACATTCCAATAACATAATCATTGCTTTTGAAGCTAGGCCTACTTTTCTCTCATACTTGAAAAGCTGTTCCTGCAGCTCTGTGTACAGGCACCGATTGGCTCTTCTCCAAGTAATACTTAGTGAAGAAATGCCTGCTCTCGTACCTGCTGCAAACTATTTACATTTCGCTCTCTTTGGCAATAAATTATCTCCACAGAGGAAGTCTGAGCAACAGTTGTTTGGAGCAGGGAGGGAGTTTGGATTCTGCAACAGCATTTACACAGCCAGCCCTTATAATTATGAATATAAGAGAGCAGGGAGCTTGTTGATGCAAAATAACACCAAGTGAACCGTGTTTGCCAGCAGAACAGCTTCCCATGTGAAAACCCTGATTCCCTTCTTCTTGACGAGGACATGGCAAAGCCAAGTCAAGGACAGAGCCTCTTTTTTTCCAAATCAACTGTTAATGGAATAAGTAATTCTGCAGACCTGTCTTTCACATATCACTTTATATGCAGTCTAATTAATTCTGTTAGGGAAAATAATTGGCCCAGATCAGGTCGATCCAACTGAAGTTCTAAATAACTTTAGTTGAGTGGTATTTATATTTCAGCAACTAGTCTTGGGTGAAGCACTCGCAGAATACTAAGCCTGTGCTAACTTGGCACAAAAATAGTGCTGTGGTCCATCAAGTGACATTAAGTCCCATCTATAAAAAGCTGTACATCTGCCTCTGAAATGCAGCTATCTTGGGAGAGGGGGAAGGGAGGAGACCAACCTGTGTTGGTGCCGAACAGTGGGCAGCATGGACATTCTACCCATTGTCAAGAGTGTGGAGTGAAATGCTTCTGAACCAGGGAAGAGTGATACGAATTACTTTGTGGGGACACAGGAGCTGGTGAGGAAAGATTTCAAGGGTGCACTCATGTCAGGAAGGTACAGAGGCAAGGATCAGTCATTGGTGGGTAAGGACAAGGGTTTGGGACAGGGTTGGAATATTTAGTGTAAGGGAGGAGACAGGGACAGGAGGAAACTGGCCATCACCAGCAAATAAAAACCTGGTAGCTATAAGCTGTGACTGTCCTCACCTGAGGGATGGACCCAGCCAAGAAAGATGGGCCTGAGTGCAGGCAGGGAGATGTTCTGACAGCTGGACTTCTGTGGTCAATGAGTGAATACCACCCTCTCATTTTAATGTGGGGTGGGGTGTTCCCATCTGTGGTTTTTTTAAGACACAAACATCTTGAATTAAGAAAGACACAGATGGAAGTCAGGTTTTACTGTTGTGAAGATCAGAGCTACACTTAAAAGTCCCCTTAGTTTTCTTCATCCTACAGTTTCCCTGTGAACATTTGGGCCAGTGCTTCTCTCCCCCACCACCCAACAAATTTTAGATCTGCAGCCAGAAACTCACTCTCCAACTCAGCCTTTATCTCCGCTTGCAACAGCATCAGCCCACTCTCTTGGATCCTAGAAAAGGAAATTCATCTTTCCATCTGGTCTTCTTCATCTCCTTGTTCAATAGGTAGCATTTGCCTGAGATAGCTCACTCCATACTGAGGAACAGCATGTTTTGTGCTGCACTGAGTGCCACAAAAGGTCTTTTTTCCATAAGCAAATTGTGAAAACTGGCTCTCCTACTGCAAGCCTCCTCTACTAGCCTATGCTGGCTGCTGGTCTCTCTGGGGGAAGCCTGGGTAAATGAACAAGTGTGAACAACAGTGTCACAGCCTTCTGCACTTCCTTTCTCCCTGCTGCTAAAAATAACATCTCATTTGTAAATAAGCTGTCTCCTATTTTTATAATGCTTTTGAGACGTGCTGGATTAACAAGTCCGCATCCTGACTCTCTTCAACCACAGTTCACGCCCAGCCTGGGCAGTAGGTGTGCTTGCTGTGTCAAATCACAGCATGCTGTTGGTGTGTTTCCATCCTGCTCTGAAGGATCCATCCTTGCTAAGGTGAGCAGTTTTCATTCCAGCTGAGTTTCTGATTTCTTTCCCAGGATTACCAGCATGATATGTACACCGGCAGTTTCTGACTGTTGTAATGAGGACACCAATCTGCAAGACCTACTAACTCATTCACAGGTAGTAACTAAAAGATGCAGAGCACTCAAGCAAAAGTCACTGTCACACTCGCTCCCTTGCTCTGTTCAGAGCCAGAAGCTGCCTGCAGACTGACAGGGTTTGCCAACACTGTCATGATACTTGCTATCTTTAAAGCCTTGTCTCCTTTCCCAGCCCTACAAAGGAACACACCAACATAAATGTTTCTTTCATCCAACTCTCATTTGGCACTGGAGTTAAATCCTTGCAAAAGTCAGCAGCCCTGAAATGAATTGGCACATAGAAATACAGGAATGTGGGGATGCTTAACATCTACACACTGGGCTGCCATTCTACAGCTCTCCTCAGTATATATGGATGAGGTTGAGCTGTGGGACATCACGGAGAAAGGCTACTAAGAGCAGATAACTATTTCTTCTCATTGCTAACCTAAAGGAGCAATAGGGATCATTGCAAACCTACTCAAGCTACTGGACTGTGATTGTAGCTATCACAAGCTGAGTGGAGCTAGTCTTAATACTGCTAATTTGTATACCACTAGCAATAAAATCATGGCAGTTAAGAGCACAGGATGCTGTGCAAAAATGCGCTTGGAATTGTAGTACTTCCTGCAGCCTGAACAACCACTGTTTCATCCCAAACTATACCTGAGGCACCTTTGTCATAGCTTTCCTGAGGGCATGTAAAGACACTGGTAGTTAGGCTGCCTTCAGCTGGTATGAGGCCTTTAATTTTTAGGAAGCAGCAAGAGATGGAAGCTTGTCCAGTTGTGTCCGAGCACTGAGCACAGTGCTAAGGTCAGCAGGGACCCGTAATGGGGCACTTGGAGTCTGCCATCAGCTCCCAGAACCTCCAAACCCAAAAGGGATTCTGTCTGTGCTGAATTCACTGCTGATGAAAAAATCAAATAAGAAGCCTCTGGTGGTGATGTAGGATTGTGGTGGTTTTACCACAAATTCAGTGATTTTGGAGCAGAGACTCTGAGAGAAATCACAAACACACCCCACAAATGAAGAAAACACACAAAAATCACAGTTTATTTTGCGCAAACACCAAAACCCGACAAATAAAGTGCAAGACAGACAAATAAATAAATTTTTTCCAGGGCCCGCGTTTGGGGTGAGGACGCTCTGGAGATAGTGCTTGTCTCTCTCTCTCTCTCGGAGCCCGGCTCAGAGACTCCACGGTATTTAGAAGGGAGCGCGTGGTCTCGAGGGCCCCTTAGCCTTGAACCTCTGCCCGGTTTCGACTGAGGAAAACAACTCAAGAAGATTACAAAACCGCGCACCCCCCCCCCCTCCTTTTCTCCC
>VYZS01010001.1:1495-28821 GCA_013400695.1 Neodrepanis coruscans | reverse complement strand
CTGCCGCTGGCCATCATGGCACCATCACCCGCAGCCCCCGGTGGCTCCCGGCGCACACGGCGGCTCCGTTCCCGACGCGGTCTCCACGGGCGCGACAGCGCGGGACCGCGGACAGTCCCATCAGGGAGTGGTGGGGAGGAACGGTTTTATCCTTTCCAACCTACAACAAGGATGGATCCAATCTGGTGCACAGAAATCTTGTTGCTTGCTCCAGAATCCTCCTCATCCCACCACTTACGACAGTTGAAGAAAAGTGTCTGCAATAATCTCAGCACTTTCAGGTATGATCCAAAAGCAGCACCTGCTGGACCATATTCTATGACCTATATCATGAATGACATTGAGAACTTTCTGCCATTAAATCTGTGAGTGCAGAAAAATAAGCCCATATTAAATAATAGTCTGCTGTAGAAAATTTCTGTGAGAATGTTATCCATTTCTCACTTTACCTTGAAGAATTTTCCTCCATCCCTCCATGCTCACACTTAAAGATTTATTTGGTTTCCTCTCTCTTCAGGCTCAATCCAATTAAAAAAAAATTTACTTTATTCATGTGAATGTTCTGTGAAATTTACTCAGGAAAAAATGCTGAATATACCAAAAGTAAAGAACAGTCTATATGTCACTAGTTTTTCCCTGGGATTTTTTTTTCTTGCTCAGCAAAGCTCTTTTTTCTTTTCTCTTAAGTAAAGAAATGACTGAAACCCCACAATTCAATCTCCAAGTCAAACCTAAATGAAATGGCAAAAACATGACATGATATTTTTTTGGTCACTGAATTCTGTTTCCACACTGGGAGCATTTCCATACAAGCGATTAGCAAAATAAGGCCTTGATCCTCTGAATGTAAGAGGATTTTAAAACAGCAAAATTAAGCTCTTGGAATATAAGAATGGTTAGACCTAGGATTGTCTGGGCAATATTAATTTGATTCCCATTTTCATATGTATTATGATACCATCTTTCATCTTGTACCTACATACTTGCATACTAATTTTTGCCTGGAAACCTCTACTACATTCATTATCCAAAATAAATAGTGATCTCATGATCAGCCATTTCATACTTTTCCTCATTTGTCTTCATTATTCAGAGTGCATCTCGTGCCTTATTTACAACCCGTGATTCAAACTGTGCTGTGGAGGAAATGGACAGCAATTTCCTGATTAACTTTCCTGCCTTACCTCTTGTGTAGCATCCAAGTGCTTTCCAAGTTTTTCTCAATTTGTCTAGACAGCTTCTGTGTGAGGTCTACAGGGCTGCCTGGAGGCAGGGGTGTTAGAAGAAGACCTGGAAAATGGGAATGGTAAGACCAAGCATTTGCAAGGCAGCCTGATAATGAAGGAGAAACGAGACACAGATTAGCCATGGTGCTGTGTACAGAAGGACAACTAGGAGCTTGAAGGAGGGCAAAAATGTCTGTGGGTAAGCAGGGACACTGGTTTTGGGTGTCCTACGAGGGGCTTGGTGAGCCATGCCAGCAGCTTTCGGAATCTGTTGATGTCATCATGGATCACAGTAGCACCAGGCAGCCCTCCTCTCATGCTTCCTATCTCTTCTCTTCTGCTGGTGGGATGAGGAAAGGAATGTTACTGGTGAGTGTTCTTCCCTTGACTGTCAGTGGCTTGGTGGTCAGTCTTAGGGGAGAATGTGTTGAACACAAAGTTGTACTGGACGTGATGGGACAGTTGTGTTGAAAGCTCCACAAGCAGGTGGTAAATACCATGGGATGAAAACAACTGTAGCAAGGTTACTGATGAGACGAATTCAACCTCAGTTCATCACACTCCAGCTCTCTGGCAGTTGCAGTTCAGGCCAGGAGGCAAGGGCTGAATTCAATAGAAAAAAGTAATCTTCTCAGACATTGGATCACTGGAATGACTACTCTATGCCATCGGGAGTAATCACTGGGATGAGGAGAAAGAGCAGGAGTCACTTGCTGGTAACTTCTGACAAGTGGCTGAAAAGGGCAAGTGAGGATTTTTCCCTCACAAGAGAATGAGAGCCTGGCCCCTGTGCACAGACATCCTTCATCTCTTCTTCTGGAGTGTCCATCCTTTTTCCCTCTAAACCCACTCATATTTTTTCTGATGTATTTGTACTTGTTCTGCTGAAGGGTGCCTCAGATGGGAGGTGCAAGTGTGGGTACACTAACGTGCTTGAAACAGCAGGCATTAGCAGTGAAGTTTCTCCACATTTACACTGCTCACGCTGCTGATGACTGTGTTGCATGCTTTGAAACCTCCAGGAGATATAACCCTGGGCTTGTCATTACCCAAAGAGACTGTTTCTCAGTTAAAAAGTAATCACATTTTCTTAAGAGGTAGGAAAAACAGCTCTAAGAACTAATATTAGTGGAGCCACACAGGTGGATTGAGGATATAAATTGAATGTAATTGAATATTCTGTATGGGAGGAAACTTCTGATGTGAATTTATGGATTAGGTGGTTTTGTTTGCATACTGGGCAAGACAGATATATATATATGTCTGTGTTTTAGGTGTGGTACAGGTACTTAACTCATTCAGTGATAACAGAATGTGATTACTTCTGCTTTTCTGGTTTTCTGGCCTTATTACTTTATTGCCTTTTTGGACCTAAAGCCTTCAAATACGTTAAAGATTGAACCTTAGCCAGTAAGCTGTCAAAGAACTGCACTTCAACAAAACTTGTATAATGTCTGGATGACTCTGTCCCAAAGCTAAACTCCACGCCATTGAAATAGCATGGCAGAAAATAGCATCTAGAACCACTCAAAGGTATGGATCAATGAAGTTATTAGCAAAGCAATCTTATGGATAGGGGAGACAATGCAGAAGCCCTGTGTGATGGATGCCTAAGAGTTTTCTTTAAGAGCAGGCTATACTTGCTCTTAAATATATACTGGTAATGACGATTAATGTGGAGAGCAGCAACATATTAAGGAGGCCCTTTACAGCAACCTCCCAATAATTGAATTTCCAGGAAAAAAAAAACTTTTCTCCCTCTTGCATGCCAAGTTTTGTGGTATCTGTCACATTGGCAATGTTAGGAGCCTGATTCGAGGATGCCAGACTTGCTGCAGTCACCATTAATGCTGGTTCCTTTTTCACGTCTCGCCCTAAGCACATTTGTTCCCCACCCTTGTCTTCCACTAGGCTCAGTGTGGGCACAGGATGACCCCTCCTTAGGGGACAGGCAAAAATAGACAAATGTCAAGTTGCCAGAGAGGACCTGGCTCTATGAAGCTGTAAATTGCCCCCCATAGCACCACTTGGCTGGCTAATATCTTGCATAATAAATGGAGTGAGCACACAAAGATTTACTGATTTGAGCATCTCTGTCCCTATTATGAATTCACCAAGTGGAGTGAGCTACGCATAACTCTCCATAAGGCAAAATAAATAAAATAAAATGAAAATCTAATTTTCTTTGCCTTCCTACAAGCCTTTAGGAGGACAAGAGAATTGCAACATGTATTTGTTTTCCTATAGATTTCCAATCATACTTTTGTTGCTTCATATCATCTCTGCATACTCAGTGCCTTTCTTTTCTTCCCCAATCCATAAAAAGGGGAAAATAAATTGGGGTGAGTCTAATTACTGAAACTTAATTAGAACAATTTAAAAATCACTTAATCAATTTTCTAACAAGTGATCTTTTTGGTAACAGCTGTACACAGGCAATCTATTAGTTAGTGAAGCCAACTCTATTTTTTAATATAAACAGACCAATTAATCAGTGGCTAACTCTTGTAATCACTAGCTCTGACAATTTAATTATTGCTGCTGTCATGAAGCATAATAGCTTATTTCCCAGGGTTATTATGCAAATGGCCAACATTGACCACTCTGTGTGAAGTTTAAAGTATTTTTCGTGATTATCTCCCATTTCCACATTCTCAGGACATTTTGGAGCACAGTCTTTTCCTTCTGTGAGAAGGAAATTCATGCAGCATTTTAGTTCAGTTGCAAATTTCTGGGAACTCTGAAGTGAAATATCCCAGATCTTCCAGGTTTTACTTGCTGGTGAGGTAAGGAAGAAGAAAAATGTTTATTTCCGACATTAGAAACCTGCTCTATGCACACCTTTTTGTAGGGAGCAGCAGGAAGAAAGAACCAAGATCTCCAACAGGCAGAAGTTGGAGGTATTTATTTTAGTACTTAACTTATTTTGGTGTTGAGGTCTGGCACCTCCAGTGAGATGAGGCAGACCCGGGCTGAGGAGACCTGAGAGCTGTCCACAGCTCAGAAGAAGGCAGAAGACTAAATGCAGGCAGATAGGAAAAAAGCTCAATGTGAGACAAGCTGCAGAAGACAGGAAACCTTCTGAAGTACCTAGAGCTCACACACAATGGACTAAAAGCTGCCTGTATTTAGAAAAAAGGGAACAGAAAATACTACAGAGATGACCTAGTCCTGACCTTGGTCTTTCAATGGCTTTGGGACAGCGACTAAGATAAGAGTAATAAGTTGAATAATAGCACTTAAAAGGAAGCACAGGCATTGAGCAAGACGTAAAAATCTCTTACATGAATATGCATATCTGGAATATATACCTGTGAACATGGCAAGTACACATGGACAGGTAGGTGGGTAGAGGTGTGTGTGTGTATACAGCCAGTCTGTAAATAACCCTCCTGCTCCTCCTCCTGCTTACCCCATGGCAATTGCTCCCCCCAGTACTGACCCAGTGTAAATGGTGTATGCACAGGGACCCTGGGGCTGCCCCTTCTGCTTCTCCATCGTGTCCCAGCCCTCTGCACATTATGAAGTTAAAGATTTTTTTAACAGATCTAATAAACCTGAAATGTCCAGCAACAGATGCCAAATTTTATCATCACACTGGAGTTGGCAATAAAGAGGTTCACACAAAGCAATCAGGAAGGAAAGCAGGGAGAGCAGAGGGGCTGTAAAAGAAGAGGCAAGTGCGAAGCCATTGCAGGCAGCAGTTAGTATGGCAGTAAAAGCTAATAAATCCTTGATGTACAAACAACGCTAATCAAAGAATAGGTCTTGCACTCTCATCTCCCATTTCCTCAGCCTTCACACAGCAACTGGTGGGAATAGCATGGTTAGTTTTTGTAGGTAAACAGATCCCAAAAAAGCTATATCTGAGCATCTCTGTCGGACCACTGGTGTGCAACAACCCTTCAAAATCCCTAAAAAAAAGCCATGAACTTCCATGCATTTTCACACTGCCAGCTCTCCCTAGCCTTGTGGTATAGAAAAGGCTCAGGGATGGCCTTGAAGGTCTGAGTCAGCGCAGGGAAAGAGAGGAAAAGAGGGAGAGAGGGAGGGAGGGAAGTGGGAGGGAGGGAGGAAGGAAGGGAGAGGCGGTCCTTTTTCCAGTGCCCATTTCTGTTCTGTTAGACTGTCAGCGTTAAGCTCAGGAATGCAAGGGGAGTTGCTGCAATGGACCTGGAACTTGATATGAATCTGAATTTCTGCCTGCCATAACCAGCTCTGTCTTACTCTTAGGATGAAAACACCCAGTCCTCCCTCCCCATCACAGAGATCCTCTCACATCTCCAGCCTTCTCTGAGGGAAATTCACAACTGAGGTAAAGCGGGACTGTTTCCTTAGAGGTGGCATTACATAGGATTGTCCCAGTCATGACCAGGACTGAATTTATTTTGAGAAATCTAGCACTGCTTCACCACTGGCAAAGTCAGAATAAGTCCTGACCATTATTGTCGGCAATGAAATAGTTTCTTAATGTCTCAGCATGCAGAACTGGGGCTAACCCAGCTTCCACTTAATTCAAACACCAAACCCAGAAGGAAACAGGAGAGCACCATGGAGGCAGTTCTTGTCCTGGCTGCTCAGACCACAATAAGGTAGCGAATGACCTGACAGCCTGGGCATTTACTTGCCAGCACTTTAAGCTGGTGTGAGCTGTAAACTGGCTGCAAACATGCCAGTAAGTGCTCTCCTTGCTGGGGAAGAACTGAAGGCCAGACCTTTCACTGTGGTCTGCATCTGTCCTCATACTGTCATTGGAGAAGGCAGAAAGGATTTTGCTGGCATCAGTGTCTTTCAGGAAGTGTAAAAGCAGCCTCCTTCTGCAAGGGCAGAAACAAGCTCTGGCAGACATGGGTAAGACACCTGAATGTTGCATCTCCTGAACACCAGGAAGCAGCTGAGATGTATGGCCTGCGTGCCACTGTGACTGGAGAATGGAGAAGGCAGCCTGCCTGCCTGCAAGGCAGGACAGCAGGAGGTGTGCTTTACTGTCTGAACATTGCCCTACGTGTGTATTTCTCAGTTATCTCAAAGGTTTTATGACTCAGAAGTTTGTTTTCATGGATGGGGAAAAAGGAAATTATTGCACTATTTCTTGTTTGTGTACCACAGTGTGTCTCCAGAAGCACAGATGCTCTTACAGCTCTTGATACCAACAAAGCAGAGATTAGTGTGGTCCAAACCATTGCATTTTTACCAAGCATCAGGGGGTACCACTTCCCTCAGGCGCTGGCAGAAACAAGCAACCACTTGGTAACTGATGTTCACATCTCCCATCAGAAAGTGTATGGAATTAGGACAACCGTATATTTCCTCCAATTTGGCACTGAACCAGAGGCACAGAACGAGCATAATTTCCTTGCTGGGCTGGAGATGTAATAGGAAAACCTACAGGTGAAAAATGAAGTGGTCCCTGACATGGGCAGTTACTCCCTACTGCCTGTCACAGCCTTCCCCACTGCTCCCTGAAGTCTCTGTGTAATATATACTGTGCTCATTTTGCAAGCTCACTGCAGGCCAAACAGCTGTTAATTGCACTCAACTGTGCTTCTGTAATCATCTGCAGAAATTCACAGCTCCTATGCAGGGTATCTCCATGTGGCTGCTGGAAGACAGGACTGAAGTACATGTCGTGATACCCAGACTGCCTGTAGTCCAGGGTGAGCTGCAAAATCTGACGCTGCCAAAGCACAGACTTCACTGTGGGCTGTCAAAGCTTACTGGCAGCCTAGGTACCTCCCTGTGCTTTCATGACTGACCATGACCAGCTCAGTTGTGTCTGTGCATATCACGGCTTCACCTCCTGGCAGTGGGGTGCAAGTGCCTGAGACAGCAAGTGCTTGGTGGTGGTCCACGTTGCTAACAGGCCCCTTGGAGTTTGGCAAAGTGTGCCCACCCCTGCCACAGCCTGGGGTCACTGCCAGGGAGCTGAGGGAGTGGGTCCTGCCTATAGGATGAGCCCTGCAGATGGAGGTGTGGGCAGCATGGGGATGAGGAGGCAGATGGGTAAAAAGCACAGGTTGCCAGAGCTTGGTATTAAAAGTTTTATTTGATGAGTGCGTTGTGTGTTACATGTCTCTGAAGAACAGATATTTGTTTGCTTTTACTGTGCCTTCCCTTTTTGGTCCAGCATCACAGGCATGACTTGATGGCTCTCCAGTTCTGAAGGAGCTCTCCTCTTTCTCCAGTGGACCACTCTCAGATGTGCGTCATCACCACCAGGGATGTCTTTCCACAGTCCTAAATTCCCTTAAATGGGTTTCATTAGCAAAAGATGATCTGCTTTGAAAGAGATTTTTTTCTTTAACAGATGTTCCTCTTTGTGGTTACCAAATCTTATTACTCCAATCTTTTTTGTAGTATTTAACTGAAACCCAAGTGAGTTTCCCTTGCTCTTGTTCTCTCTCCCAGTACGCTATACTTCCTCCCATGAATATTGACCAGCATTAAGTGAATGCAGACTTTTTTTTTTAATACCTGGGATCTTCAGTTTTTGTTATCTTAATTACATTAACCCCTAGCTCACTTCATTACCTACTGTACAAGCAAGAGGCTAGGGAATTTGCTAATTTTCAAACCAAAATGCATCTTTAGCCCTAGACCTGGATGACTGATGAGCAACATAGTATTGGGACTATGGCTTGATTAGACCTTAACATTTAAAATAAATGAATCTGCTTTAAATGATGCTAAAACACTTTTTCTGCCTACTCTTCAGTCACCATGACAAGGTGGAGCTTGATTAAAGGAAAAAGGTTTCAAAATCACATTCCTATACATGGTCAACAGAACTGAATTTGAAATGTTTAAATATGCTTGTCTGCTTTGCCTTCATGCTAATCAATCACAGAGGTGAACTGGCACATTACCCATTAACTAACCAATTAGGCAGCACAGCTCACAAGCTCCAAGTCAAATATTGGGTGAGATAGCTGTCCATCACATTTGAAAAATAGATTTAGGAGTTAATGGTGTGACACCAAGCATGTTATGAGCAAATAAATAGTCTAAAGGTATAGAATCAATTATTTACTGTGAACGATTCTGTTTTTACCTGTTCAAACCACAAGATAGTTAAATACATTATCCCCATTTTTCTGGATTCATAGATCTTAAGGCTAAGGGGTAATTAAGATCAGCTCGGTTGACCTGTAGCTTAGCACAGACTAAAAACTCTCTTCTGATTATTTCTGCATGTAGACCATAATTTTTTCTTGGGCAGTAACACATCTTTTAAAACGACAGCTAATTATGAACTGAAAATATCATGTGCTACAGAATCCAGTACATCCCTTTAAGCTGCTTGGATAATTAACCTCGTTGCTAACATTTTTGTCTTGTTTCTAATCTTTCAGCTTTCAGCCATGGAATCTTATTACGCCTTTATACCACCAGATTACAGATCTATCCGCCATAAGAAATCCCTTTCATAATGGTTTGTAAATCAGGATCAAGTCACCTTTTTTCTTCTCTTGAATAACCTAGAAATGCTAAGTGTTGTTAGTCTTTTACTACACAGCCAGGTTTACCCATCTTGGATTATTCTTCCAGATTCCAGCTAAACCTTTTCTGGTTCTAGCTTTTATGAGGCAGGCACAAAATTTCCTTAGAATTGCCAAACCCCATAGCTAGCAATTCCCTATTCGGGGACTACATCCAGCTTCACATAGTTCTGAATTAGGCATTAATTCAGAAAGAAGGGTGCATTGAGCACAGAGCTGAAACTTGCCTCATTCTGGAGTGCAGTAATGGTGGCTTAAGTGTCTTTATTGCACTGGAAGAAACTAAAATCCGAGTCAGTAACATAGAAAAGTTTTGTCATTTAAAACCCCATTTTCATGATATTGAAAACCTTTAAAAGCCAAATCATTCTGGAGAAAGAATTTAAAATGGAAGACCTCACAGTAGTTTTGTTCTCCTGCATCTCAAAATGGGTAAAGAAGAGGTAGAAAAGTTCAGAGAAGAACAAGAGCAGTGATTACAGATAAAATGAAAATACTTTCATTCAAGAAGTAATTAAATAGACTAGACTTTGTCAGCTTGGTAAAGAGTTGATTGAGGAGGGAAGGTGACAGAATACAACTGAAAATGATGCAGAAAAGGTAAATGGCAATGACTGAGTGCAATGATGAGGAGATATCAAATGAAAAGACAGAGTGAACAAAAAGAGATGTTTCTTTATCTGTACTACAATAAACTTGAATGTTTCCTGTCATGTGGGCTGTGTGGCTGCTAAAAGTTTATGCATATTCCAAGAGCAACCAGGCAAAGGAAGGCACAAAAGTTCCGGCAAAGGTCTCCAACACCAGCTCAGACCACTCTGGTGGCCAAGTAAAGCCTGGAGGGGTTGAAAAGGAGGCACAGGGAGATGCTGGCTGTGTTTGAGCTGCTCAGATATGTGTGCTCCAGGCAAGCTGGCCACTGCTCAAGGATCACTTTGGAAGGCCGTTGATCACACTCTTTCCAACTGTTCTTATGGTCCTAAAATGGGAAATGTAATTGGGAGTTTTATACAGTTGCTTATTACATGCCGTAGAGTCACACAGCTGCCCAAGTAAGAGAGAAAAGTTGTGCTGGTAAAAAGAACCAGAGTGGCTTGAAAATGGCAAATGTATCTGAATACAAATGCACACACACACACACACACACACACACAGAGAGGAAAAAGAGATAGTAAAGTATATAAATTAGAAGAAAAACCATAAAAAGTCTTAATGAAGTGCCAAGACACAAGGAAAAAGCTTAAGGCAAGAGGGTGTAGGGTGATAAACAAAAGGTTTTAGAATGTCTTGTAATACAAAAAAAATCCTAACAATGGCATTAGTCTGTAAAAACATGTTTTTAATGTAGAAATGTCAAATAGTTTCAATATATCTTCTTGTTTCAAGCAGATTTTTGAAAAGTCTGCATGAAGAATTCACAGAGGCGGAAGAAGAAATCTGTTCCTTTCCAACAGTAACTTGGCAATATGTGGAACAAGAGCTAATAAGCCGGCTGTTTTTAACCAGTAAGTCTGGCTGCAGCAAGAGCTTTAAAGAGCTGGATGAGGAGATGTGTGGGCTATTAAAATTAGTAAATCATGGGGATGCTAGGAAGACTTGCCTGGAGAAAAAGAAGATACAGATATTAGTAGTTATAAGCATATCAGCCCGATGTAGACAGTTACCCTGAGCAAAATAGTGTATTTCATTAACAACAAGGGAGAAAAAGAATTACACTTAACAGTAATCTGTTTAGGCTTAAGGGAAACAAATTATTCAGTACCAGCATGGTACCATATCTACTTGTTTGGTGACAGAGATGCTTGAGGTAATGTATTCATAATTCTCTAAGGTATTTGTTTTAGTATTGAATTTTTTTAATTGAGAATTATTCAAAATAACAGGTCATATTAAATGGGATTAAAAATATGGTAACGTACTGGGTACAAAACCTGCTGGTAAGTAGAGGCCCATCTTCTGTAGGAAACAGTTGGCTTTCTTAACCTCCACTGTTTAACGCTTGGTTGTTTACAAATATTGTCGAAGGCTGGAGAGTGAGGATAACGAAGAAGACACACCACTGACCCAACTTACTTCTTAGAATGGAAGCCTGCAAATTCTTTGTGCTTCAGTACAGCCAAAAGTGAAGTGACTCTTGTAGAGAAAAGAAGAATAGATTGCACTTACAGAAAGAGGAATGCTGCCTTGGTTAACTGCAGCTGCAGAAAGGACTTGGCCAAGAACAGAAATCTGATCCTGAAGGGCTCCTCATGCTACAGACTTAGGAAGATCCAACAGTTTGGAGCCGAAGCTACAAAGCTCCATTTTGAGTTAAGATTCACTCTTTTTAATATCAGGAGTTTCTAGCCATCCAACTGCTTCATAAGATTTCTAGCGGATTTTTTGTCACCATAAAAGCATATAAAGCTCTTTTATATAGGAGGTCATACCACAAAAACAATTTTCACCTTTTTCAATAAAAGGACTTCTAAAAATTTCCACATGCTTACTGCTCTTTTTGTGCTCTTTTACAGACCTTCTAGAAGTACCCATGGACACTCCAGGAGATCAAACTAGCCCATTGGTTCCTTCTGCATACATAAACAACACATTTACAAGTGAGTCTCTGAAATGGGCAGAGTATTATTGTGATAGTTTCACTGGATTTAAGGAAATAATTCCTTCACCTTCTTGGTATTCCCTATTGTGTCCTGCATAACTATACTGTTGCATGGGTTGTTCGTCTGTGTGTCCAAGGTAATCACTCTCACCCTTTTTCAGTATCCTGCAGTCCAGCTTGTTCATGTCTCCATGTTCTTTGCTCATACAGACATGCTTTGGCTCCTACATTACCAGCTGCTCAGACTGGTGTGTATAAATGAGTTGCCTCACTCATCACTTCATACTCCCTTACTTTTATGCTCAGCTAAAACTTTGTTATTGGCAATTAAAAAAAATTATTTCAGGTAATGGTATTAAATGCAACTAGCTTGAAAATTGATAATAAGCAGAGGTCTTCATTGCCCAGCCTAATTCCTGACTATCTATAAAGACTCTTTGACTTTGATAGGAGCTGGATTAAGATTTGACCAAGCAAATTATGTTAGTATTAGGATTTCAGTTTTGCACTTACCTTGTTTTTTCTTCTTGGGCTGCTAGACAACATTTCTGTCTCAGTTATTTCTATAACAGCAATAAGAGACAAAGCCAGGATTCAATTAAGTCAAAGAATGAAAGGCAGAGAAATGTTCTTCAGTGGTGCAGGACTGTTTTTTAGTGAGAAGCACACAAAGTGCCTGTTTGTTGTGTGTGCAATTGCCAAGATGAGAAGTTATAGACAATATTGATTTGGGCTCTCAGCTCTTTGGAAGCAGGCATTGGGTAGAAGCCAAGAAGGCTGAAGTCTAAATGCAAAGTTGGTTGGGCTCAATGGGCCATTCTTTGAGAGAGGGGACCCTTCTTTTCAGTGTTTGCACCTGTGCGTTTTGTGTGTGTGTGCATACGGAGCTAACAGGAGGCAGCATTATCCAGAGACCACAGAAGGAAAAACCTGCTAGTTCATGGTTCCAAACTCTCTTGCTGGGTTGACAGGCAGTCTGTGTGAACTCTTCCATAGCCTAAATTTAAGCATTGTGAAATGCGGATAACAGGATGCATGACATGTTGAGGATGGCTGGAGGGGTCTAAATGAAAGCTGAAAAGTAAACAAGCTCTAAGTTTCATTATGAAATTTCATCAATCCTTTCTCTGAATTTTGATGGATATTAGCTTTTTGTTTTGCTTCATGACTGTGTAAATTGTGAACTGAGACTTCTTTCTCCAACTGTGAGACGACTTAATCCAAAAATACTTGATTTTTATTTTTTCAGTTAAGCCTTACAAGGCACCTTAGTAATTTCTTGATGTTGACCTCACAGAGGTAAGAAGAAATACAACTTCACCAATCCTCCTGAGCAGCGTGTTTGGACTAGGTGTGGAAGGTGAAACCTCCCTAGTTACAGTTTTCTGCCATTTGAAATGTTTTTGCCCTGTTCTCTTCCTGTTGAGGGGAGCTTGATGACAGAACTGGCATTTGTCTAGTAAAAAAATGGTTGGAAAAACTGAATTCTTTTTTCCTCTTTTATAAACAATACAATTTATATAATAACATCTACATGGCTTATGACTCTATCTGGTTTTTATGGCCTGTAAATGTGGAAAACATGTGCCAAAGGGCAAAAACTCCCAGAAATCAATATAATACAAACAGCCCTGCACAGCCAGCCTGCAAGAAAAATGTGATGGTTGACAAATTCTTTGCTACCCGCAGTACTCTGGGTTCTTGGCTAACCTCAAACATGCATCAGTTAAAGCTCTGAGTGGATGGCAGAATTTTGCTCACATCGGCATTGTCTGACCTCTCCATTTCTGCTGCATATCTGTGTCACCTCCTGATTGCTCTCTCTGTAAAATAATCCTCTTTAAATTATTTAGATACATATTCCACCTTCCCCTTGGCTACTGTTCTAATTCTTGTAGTGAAATGACCTCAATTAGAAATTCTTACTTAAACATACAACATCACTGAATGTTGCAGTTCGTCTTGTCTCTTCTTGCTTTCCTTCAAGCCCCATTTTGTATATTTTTTCTTGTCTGCAACTCATTAACTTCTGTCATTACTTTTCCTTAAAACAAAACTAACTAGGGGATAATTATTCAGCCTGTAAAAACAAATTAAAAAATGCCATAATTAAGGTTACAGTTTTTATATCCTTGAGGGGATACTATGTTCCCTAATTATATAATCATACAAAACCAGGCCCCATACACACACGTGTATATTTTATGTCAACAGGGCTTTTTTATTATTTCATTAGAAATACTTCTAATTTATGGCAACAAAAGCAGGATTGGTATTATGGCTGTTAATTTGTAACTCAGAGCTTTTATTGTTGCTAATGCTACTATACTAATTAAGAGATACAGTACTGAATGTCTACTAACCATTCTGTTTTAGTATCACTTGCAATTATGTTTTGCACATTACTCTTTTGTCAAAATCAGTAATAATGTAGCTCCAAAAATAGTTATTTTCTAACAGAGAGAGGACTTCAGCTTTACCAATTCTTGCAAAGAAAATTGCATTTCACCCGAGCATCCACTTACCTACAAATACATTTTTTTCTTAGAAATTATCTGGAACTTGCTCTGACATTTAGTTCTGTGGCCCACCAAAAACTTTATCACATTTGTATTTCTTAATTCACTCATCTTAAACTTCTGGTGCTTTCTCATTCATTCTGCATTACCCATGAGAAAATCAGGACTGATAGCATTGAACACTGATCTCCTCATGAGCTAAGGCTCTCTTTCAGGTCAGGCCTTCCAAGGTCACTATGTGACTCCACATGGCTGTCAAATCCATGTGATTTGAAGTTTATTGAAAATACACTTCAATTTTTTTACCTCATCTTTCCTAAAGGAAGTTATTTTGTGAAGAAACCCCACATCTGTCTGACATGATTTGCCTTTCAAAAGACTCTCTTGACTCATGATTAATAAATAATTCTCTCAGAATGTACAGTTTATGGTCCAACTGTTTGATCCCTAATCTCTAATATTAACTGTGGATTAACTCATACTTGCCTGGCATTTTGTATCTATATCCTACATATTTGCATTCTCTCATTAATCTCAGTACCTCTGGTTAAGACTCAGTATCTACACATCCTCCACAAGTTTATTGTTAATATATTTTCTTAACTAATTGAGAGGCAAGGAAAACATTTAGTTTCTTTGTCTCTTTCTTTTCCACCCAAGAGTTCTATTTATTGACCCATTATTTTTCTGTAGTTTTCATTCCTCCACTGTGTTGATGACAATTCCTTTCTTTAATGATCATATTTCCTTTCTATAAATATTTATACACTTTTTTCTTGGTTTCATTTTCTCCCTTTTGCTCATCAAGTTCTCATATTATTCATGTTTCTTCCTATAAACTCCTAGGATTACTGTGCTGTTATTTTCTTCTATGCCTGCAGTTAGACCATCATTTCTTTACTGGAATATTGGAAGTATTGCCAAATTCCACTCTCATTGCATTTGTTGGATCTGGCAGATGAAAACCAAACAAGCCACATCCGGCAATAGATTCATATGCACATAGATTGTAAGATCAATCTTATATTTACTTCAAATATTTACTGACGTCAAAATACACCTTTTCTCTTCTTCCTGTCTTTCCTCTCTCTTTCTCTCCTACATTTTTAATACCATACATCACTGCATGTTGCACCCTGGTCAGTGTCATGGGGCAGTGTTCTGATTTCAGTCACTCTCTTGCTCTGAACACCAGACACCTCTGGCACTCATGTTGAAGGTTGCTAGATGAAGGACTGCTGCCTTCTCCTCAAGCCATTGGGCAGGAGCAGGAGACAGGGAGCAAACGGAGAACAGAGGTGTTTGGCTCTGCAAAAATCATGGAACACATTTTCTTCCTCTGGAAGATGTTTAGGCTACAACCTTTCCTTTTCTGCATCATCTGGTCATCCCATTGAAAATCTTACAAATGTGTAATTTAATGGGAAAAGGGGGTTGGTTGATGTTGTGGGTTGAAAACGAAAGTTCCCTCAGCTAAAACCATTTTTCCCTTCCCTCCGCTATTTCCTCCTCTCCTGGGGACGAGGAGAGGGGTTTTGGTGCTGTTTGGGGCTTTTTTGGAGGTTTTTTGAAGGTTTTTGGGAGGGGAGGGAGAAATGGGTCTGTTTTAAACTGTCTTTCCTGTGTGTTTGAGGCGGGTTGCCATGGCGATGGTGGTGGTTGCCAGCTTGGGGCCACCCCGTCATGGTGCGGGCCCGCTGGCCCACACAGCTGGGGACAGGGTCAGACCCCGCTGCAGCCATGCCCCCCTGCATGGCCATGTCTCCCCCATGCTGCAGGGTCGCCCACGGCTGCAGAGGGCAGTGGCGGCGGCAGCCCGGGGCCGGTCCATGCTGGTGCAGGTGTGGCACCCCATACATACCGGTGGGGACGGCTGCTGCAGACCCGCGCAGCTTGCCCGCAGTCACGGTGGGCGCGGTGCTTCCCCAGCCTGCTTTGCAGGCGCAGCTCCATTGCCACAGGCACCAATGGCTGCTGGCATTGCCGGGTGCCGCCAGGCCCCAGCTCAAGCCCGACTCGGCACTCTGCATGCGCGATGGGGTCTCCCATGTGCATGGGGTGGAGCGGAACTATTGGTGGCCCTCTTGGAGCTGAGGGGCCGCCGCGGCAAGCAGCTGGGACTGGCGCGAGTCAGGGTGGCCTGGTATCGGTACTGGGACCCCCCGGGATGCTGAGCAGGGCAATGGGGGACCCATGCCCCCGGCCTGGGGTTGGCCATGTGGTGCTGTGCCGCCATTTTGGCTCGAAGCGGAGCCTCTTGCTAGGTGCGGTTCCCAGGAGCTGACTGTCCAATCCAGGGGCGACTTGCGACCGGGAAGCGCTCTGCAACTGCGCGAGATTGGTCCCCTATAAAAGGGCGAGAGCTGCAGCCATCTTTCTCTTTCATGACTGGCGCTGGTTGAGACAACATCTCTGCTCATCTCAGCACCAAGTTTTTCAGCGGCGCGGGCGGAACGGCAACTCCAGCGACAGCGGCATGGGCTGAGGACCACATCTTTCCATCAGCAGTGGTATTCGTTCCTGGGAAAGGGCGGGTGGGTGGCCACGGTCCTTTAATTTTCCTGGTGTCTTTCAGGAGGCTTCGGCAAGGACCCAGTGCTACCGTAGCGCTTTCCCGCATCAGCCACTGGCCCCGGAAGAGTTTAATTTGTCTATCTTTGCATTTTTATTGTCGTTTTTCTGTGTGTGTAAAATAAAACTTGTTATTTGTGTTGGGTTTTTTTGGTGTGTTGCTTCTATTGGATCTCTCTTGTCAGTACCATGCCTCCTAGTGGTAAAACCACGACAGTTGAGAAAAGTGGTTGAGGTAAAATCCAGGAAAACCAAAAGTATTTGAGGAAAATGGAGAAGAGCTCCACTTGATGCTCAGCCAAATGAACATGACCTTGCTCTAATTTGTAAAAGAGTATCTCTGGTTTTTCATAATTTCTAGCAAATATGAAGTAAGACTGCTGACAGGAGAAGAGATTGATCATGGCAAAGTATAGTCTGTGGCCAAAGTCAGGGTGGGCTTTCTCCCTGACTCCAACCTTAGGAAGACATCTGAGATTATATGAATCCAGCTGTCTGCAGCCTGTTAAATATAACTACAGGAGAGGTACCTCGTGAGTAAATTTACTATGCAGGTAAGTATAGAGATGCCAGACCTGGTATCTGGGTGCACCAGCATTCAGTACTTTGATATCTCTGCTACCAGTTGCTATGGCTTGTAAGTCTTCTTACTGGCAACAGCATTGGCAGTCAGTTTTGACAACCTATTTGAGAGCAGGAGAGACGAACTAGACCAGGCTAGTTACAGTTTTGTTGTATCTATTATTTTATCACTTTGATTAGCAGCAGCACTTTGAAACTCTCACAGTGGACTGGAGTCCCTCTGTGCTACATGCTGTGCAAGGACAAAACAAAAAGGTAGTCCTTGTCATGAAAGCTTTACTTTTTGAAGACAAAAACCCATCCAGACAGAAGGATGAGATAAAGGAACAACAGTCAACAGAGCCATAGTGATGCCTCAAGGTTATAGACAAAGGATGTGAGTCTCTGCAGCATTAGCCCTGCAGAAGGATAATGGCAGGATTGGTTTAGTCAAGTCAAAGCCAGGGAAATAGACGTCGCACCAACAGAGATATGAGATGAAGAGAAACCAGGTAAGATTCTCACTGGGCAAATGCATCATATTCTGTAAAATAAATTATTCAGAAAGAAAATGTTGTGGAACTAAGGGCAGAGCCTTGAAGCCCCAAAAGATGAAGGAAGGAGAGAGAAGACTTGTTAGTTAAAGGGATAGAAAAGAAATGCAACAGTTGCCTGTATTGAGAGTGATGGACAGGCCAAGATAAAGAAAAAGGAGGAAGGTGGAATCTTGAAGCTTGATTTAGAATAGATCATTAAGAACTTGCCTGTAAATCCCTTGCCCACTCGCATCCCTAGTGATATCTGAACAGCAGAAATGTATAATTTCCATGTTCTCAGCTCCTATGTGTAAAGCAGAAAAGGTGATTCACAGACATGTAGAATTAGCAGATATCTGCAGAGAAAGAAGCATGCCTGACAGAGAGCTGTGATTGCTCAGGAATGAGGAAAAGGAGGGTTTAGAAGCAACTCAGCACATTCCCAGCTGCCCAGTAAAGGAAGAAGGGAGCTGAGGGGAGCTCTTGTAGAAGCCAAAAGGAGTGGCAGTAACTGAACAAGGAAGTGTGGAGAGTCCAGGCGTGATGCTGAAAAAAAAAAACATGAGAAAAACAACTGAGATGCCAATAGTATCATTGGCAAGGGAGCTGAAGAAATCCACCAGGAGATCAAGAGCATCAGGACAAGGAAGGAGAGGAAATGGCAAAACAAAAGATAATGAACAAGATCATGCTGACACATCCCTGTGGCTGTGTGGACAGCAGTCCCTGGTTCCTGTGCTGTGTCTAACACTTGCTTCACTCTCTTCTCCAAGGAGGCTGGACAGAGCAGATGGTGAACAAAGATGTTTGCCAGGGCCAGAAGACATGGGGATGGTGTTTAGCAAAAGGCTTAGTTCTGCTGTGATCTTCTCCCTCTGCACATCACCCACCTCTGCTGCAAAGTGCACACCTGAAACAGGCCATTTTCTAACCATTGCACCTTTTTAATCTCATGCTACATTTTATGGTAATGGCTAGTGACACAGACCTGCTGATATTTGTATCCAGTTTGGTTCTTTTCTCTGTTTCTTCACATTTGGATTTACACCACTGCTTTGTGGTGTGTAAAATGGGGAGAGCCTTTACATAATATATGGCAGGTGATGTTTATTAAAGAAAGAGGGAGAAAATGGAGAAGTGAATGATTTGGTACAGCAACTCAATAAACTAAAGCATATTTTACAAAAAAAGCATGAGCAGTCGTGTAGTATAATATCACACTCTGAGAAAAATCCGTGGCTATGCATAAGTTAGTGCAGTGCCTTGGCAGATAAAAAGATTAATGAAATCTTCCTTTTCTGCTCACAGTAAAAACAGTTCTCACAGACTCCCTTAAATCTCTTGTCATTGCCAAACTCCCATTTTCCTTCTCCATGAACTCAAAAGCCAGGGATGAAAAGGCATAGAGAAATTTTGCCAAGCTCCAGCTTCATATTTTCTGGCATCAACATTTAATTATCTCTGCAGGCCTGTGGCAGGCAAGCCTGTTGCTGTACATTTTTTATACACAGAGGATGAAATTTTGTGTGGTGACAAGAAGGTAGTACCTGACATGGAGTGAGGAGATCAATTGGCCTTAAAATGATTGTGTATCAGCTAAAGTGTGTAGAGCACTTTACATATGAAATAATAAAATTTAACTCACAGTGAAAACTAGATATCTCAATCTCCAGCTTTACACTGATTTACACGGGCATACAGCTTAACCTGCCCATGCTGCTGGAGGGGACTGGGAAACCACTGGGCTTGATCTAAGAAGCCCCACATGGATGTTTAGAGACAATTGAGAAGACCTTGGATAATGTACCATGGGTGCAGCTGGTGGCCTGGAGAGACACAGGGCCTGAAGGCACTGGTCCATCTATCCATGACTTGGGAAACAGAGGGCACCTTGGGCAGCACAAGAAAGGACCTGGTCTCCAAGAGGCTTTCGAAGTCTCACTGCATGGCATTTGAGCTGTTGGTGAGGTCAGAGGTCTGAGATACCCACATATGTTTGAGGTACCTGGGCCAGGTAACAATTTGGGTAGCCAGAGGGTACTGAGCTGGATGATAGAGTCAGACTTTTCCTTGTCACTGCTTTCCCTTTCAGGATGCTTTGTTAACATCAGGAACAATGATGGAGAGGACTGAAAAGTGAACTTAACACTCATTTCCCTTCAGACAGGACTCAGCTGCTGTCTGGACAGCTGTTCTGTCTGCATTCTTGCTGGTTATACTTTTGTAAGATGCTCATTATTTTAGATGCCCTGAGTTGTTCAAACCCTGTCCTTCTTCACAGCTGCCCTTTCAGCAGTTCTGTGGATTGAATATTGATTTTTCTTTTACTTTTTACCCTATGCAGGTAAAAAACTGGAGCACTGAAGAGTTAATTTCCATATTTACAAGACAGATGCTTACTGGCAGAAGGAATAGCTACACACATTATTCAGTACTTCTTGAGCACTTTCTGCCCCTCTTTCCAGGCCCAGCTCATCGTCTCCACTCTGTTATATCTTTCACCTGTTGGAAAGGTGTCTCTTGTGAAGTTTGGTGTGTCTACCCAGATGACCTGGCTGATAAATGAGTCTGTGGGTAGCACAAAGCAACATCTGTAGTTATTGTGAAGAGACAACTAGTGCACTTTAGGAACAATATCCAAAAAGGGATTGTTTTGGGCTTTTTAAACTTTTTTTCATTGGTTTTTGATTTTAAAAAATCATTCTACTTTATTTGAATGCTCCTCCACTGGAAATCTTTTTATTTATTTTGTTTTCTTTCTCCCTTTGGAAAGAAAGATGTAAAAATGTAAAATGATGTATTTTTCTCTCTCACCGAACAAACCAGAACTGAATATTTTTAACCAGTTCCCCTAACTCACATGGCTCTTTGCAATCAGCAAAGAGTGTAAAAACACTTAAAAAGCTCTTGCCTAGAAAAATACAGAGCAGTGAGACCAAACTTTCCAACTTGGTGGGTCATGATGTCATTCTGGTGTCAGGATGGGCTGGATGCCAAACCCATTTCTCTTCTATCTGACTGGATTTCCTGCCCGTGCACCACGTGGTCTATTGCTGTAAATCCCAACCCCTCACCAATGTATTGGACAGCACAGGTCATTTGTGGTGCCTGCTGCTTGGGGATAGTGAGCAGTCCTCAATCCCGGCAGACTGTAGGAGCAGATTATGCAAACATCTGTCAGGAGGGCTGTAAGTTTAGCATAACATGAGGCTTGATGGCTCACAAGGTCCCTTCAACCATATGGTTGTGCATGCTATCTACGACATTATTGTCATTCCTGGGGAGCTCCTAGGAGGTGGCCATCACCAAGACAATTACTGCTGCCTGATCTCCATCACTGTCTTTCTGAGAAATGCCTTCAGAACAGACAGACAGAAATGTACTCTCTGCTGTAGCTGCCCTGAGAGCTGTTGGGACAACCATTCCTTGGTCATTCCCAAGAGAAAAGTACCAGGAGCAGGTAAATAAACCTGGTGGTCTGTATTTTGTCTGTATAAAAGCTGTGAGTTTGGTTCAAGATCTCTCCAATGTGCGAGTAAAAGTAATGCAGGATGAGTGGAAAAGACCCACATCACTGAGACATTAGGAAGAAGAGAGGCTTTGCTGGTGGACCTTGAATTTTTCATGCTATTACCTTAAGAATCTGAATAGATAGTGAAGTAGCTGCTTTAGAGTCAGGAGGAGACTGGATAGATGTCACCAATTTGGATTGGGAAGCAGCATCCCAATGTGCTTCTGGAAAAACAGAAACAGAGTGATGGGGCAGAGGTACAGGAAAAGGTGGAGCCAATGGGAGCCACAGGGAGCTTTGGGATGTTATATAGGAAAGAAAGAAAGGTGTTGCATAAGGACCAGGCCTAGAGAGGACAAAGAAAGACTGAAAAGCTAGGAGAGAAGGTTATCCATTATAGTGGCTTACATGTGTGATGGGAACGGGGGTGAAGTGACAGTAATAGCCCAGCAAATGTGTGGCCCAGTATAAAATTGCAAGCTGTGTCGGTTTTTAATCACTCTGAGAAACATCTGGCTAGGATTAATGTGTTCATGACCAGAGCTGCTCCATTAGTTGTGCTGTCAGGGCAGGTGAGACAGTGGACTGGCAGTGGCTGGAATGCAGGGAGAGTCAGGGATAGAGACCAAAACAAGTAACTTGAAGTGTGATCCTCCCTCAAAATCTTCAAACAGTTCTTTAAAGTATTTCTGTGTTCTGAATAGACCATAGGGGTAGGCCAGGAAGACTCAGCTTGTACCTCCAGCATCACAGCATGCTCTGCCATCAACAGAGTTCCAGGCAGCAAGGGAGGGTAGGCAGGTGGGGTGCCCCACACCACCCCTTGCACTCCTACCTGCCTCAGTCATTGATGTTCTTGCCCTATCAGCACAAGGGACTGAAAGTCTTGGTGTCCTCACAGTTTTATTCAACCACAGGGTTTGCAGAAAAAGGGTGACACAAGTGTCATCATCAGGTCTGTTGATTCCAGCTTGATCCAGGAAGTATTAGAATTTGCAGGATGCTTGGTGAGTACACACAGTGGTAGTCAGTAAATGGTTTCCATGTGCGATTCTTGTTCATGTTGTTCTTCTGACAGGTGATACCTTTTTTATTGTTGAAAAGTTATCCCTTCATTGGCAGGCTGCGGGTCAGCAAGAAGATGTGGCCTGTTCCAGTTAATTCTGTAATTGCCATCTAACTGCTAACAGAAAGCTTTTGGGAAGCCTCTTAAGCAGCCTAATGATTTTACATTGTGTACACCTAGAGAAGCACTCAGCCTTTTCAGTTCTGTTGGTGCATTAACACATCAAGTAATGAAACAATTCAGCTGAGATTAGAGGAAAGCTGTAGGGGCAGGTAGTGGGAATTGGTTAGTCACAACTGTGTCTTCCTGACACTTGTATTGCCAGGGTCACAGAAACAGGCGGAGTGGAGCATGAAATGAGTACATTGCTGAAAGTTTATTAACAAACTAAATTGATATTAAGTCATCTAACAGGGAGAGTACTATTTTCCTCCAAAAGCCAGCTGTTGCAATGTCACCTTCATACTTCTCCCAAGATCTTGAAGCATGTCTTTGTCTGAGTATTCTCAGTTTGCAGGTGGGAGTCAGAACTACAAGAATGTCAAGGTTCAATTATCCAGTGCCAGTGTCCACAGCCTGAGAGCGAAACTGGGCCTTTAGAAGGATTTTTGAGTGCTAGGGCAGTGGCCATGCTAACTAACTTGATAAACAGGTAACAAATCATCTACTTTAAAGCATGTCTTATTCAATTGCATCCTTTCATTTTGCACAAGGGTTGGCATTTCTGTACAGCATTCCTCAAAAATGCCTATAGCTTAATAAGTTTCAGCATAAATAAATGGCAATTTCTACTCTGTGACAGAAGTTCCCCCATGCCTTTTTATTAACAGTTTTTAAATGTTAAAGTTAAGTAAGCAAAATTACAATTGTTCTTCCCCTAATCTTCCTGCCAGGAGAGGGAATATTTACACAGCTATTGCTTGGAGTACTTGAGAAAATGTTTGTTTGTGGCTTTAAGTAAATTTCCAGCAGAGCCCCCCACAGGTTATTTCATAGATCTGTGCTTAAGGTACTCAGACATGGTAAAGGAGGACAGTCTTCTGCAACCCTCCCAACTGCTGAGTGGCTTATGCTCCTGTGAATAACTCCCAGTATATTCAAGAGACTGTTTTTTGTAAGCGCTACTAAAATTTCACATGGGTTTCAGAATTTACCCTGGAAAGTCTGGTAAATAAAAATCATCAGAGAGTGGAATAGTTTCTCCTTGCTCCAAACAGAAGAAATTGTATTTCTTTTATTCTGTTATTGCTCCAATTCCTTCCTTCCTTTCTGCCTTCCCATCCTCCCTGTCTTGCTTTCTCTTCCTTCTCTTCTTTCTCCCTCTTCTTCAACACAGATAATTGAAAAACTGTCATTCTGGAATTCCTTTGTCCCTGCAGAAGGCTGTGAATAGTGAGCCCAAAATAGCCCAGCCTTTTCTTTTAATCCATAATTCATCATCCTAAATTGTTGCTCCTCAGTGCAACCCCAAACTAAATGTCAGACACAGCATAAAGAAAAGAAATCAAGCAAATGAAAAAGGGATGAAAGTAAATGCACCAAATCTCAAGGGTATCTGCAAAGAGAAATAATTTAATCCAGAAAGGCTCCTCATCTCTCATATAGGAAATCTGACTTGTGCCACATATTAAGGGAACACAGAACTGGTGTTATCTCGAGATGTGCTGTAGAGTGACTTATTGGGTGGAATGAAATGGAGACAGGACAGAGAAAGACACTAGAAAACAACCTTGCCACCTGTATCTTCACAAGCAGGACTGCAGTGAGTAGCCAGGCCTGGCTCTGTCTAGGAGTTCTCCATCCCAATGGCTCTGTCAGAATCCCTGTGAAATATTGTGGCAACCATGGAAAAGCTGTGAGAGCAGGAAAGCAAAGTAGGATGGGATCTGATTAGGGTGGTGGTAGTGTCTTCAGGCCCCATAGACCTCTACCAGCCCAAAACTTATCAAACCTCTGAACATGTAGAGTATCTCACAGTGATACACACGCCTACCTGAAAGTCACATCAACATAGGATTTCTTGAAAATGCATTCAACGGGAAGGAATCTAGAGAGAGAGAGTTTTGCAGCTTTGCAACCTGTAATCTCTCTTCATCTCTGGCAGTGGTCACCTGGAATCAGCTCCCCTCCTTGCCCTGTGAAGTGTCACCAGCTTTAGGACTAGGAGCAGACAGATTGGACAGGCTTGCAAGAGCAGACAGGTAGAAAGGCAGTCAGGCAAGAAAGAATCCTGAGAGGCAGAGAACTGAAGTAATATGTACAAGTCTTTCTGCTTTCATTGATGTCAGTGGGGAATTTTACTATGATTTTCAGGGGGAACAGGATCAGGCTCACTTTTGCAAAGAGCAGTTCAAAACTGGGGAAAAATGCTTGTACATGTGACTGCGCTGTGATTTGATGCTAGTTTGTTTTCCTGTGTTACCCATTCAAGAATGTTGGAAAAATCAGATTGAAAAAGATTATAAATTTCCTTTGTCAAGAGAAAAGGAATGGAGAAAGCCATGGGGCTATAAATGCAGCCCATTCATCCCACTTATACCCTTAGGCTTGTGGCATTCATATTACAGTTTTTCTTTATATATGCTGACTTAAGTTAGTCTAGATGCTCCATATAATATGCCAGGGGAAAAAAAAAGATAAATATATTCAAAGCCTTTTAAAAACTTGCTCCAGTGTGAGAAAGAGGTGCTATAAGTTCTCAATCCAGCAAGGTGTTTTAACATAAGTCTTGTCTTTAAATATGCGAGTCATCCCATTGATTTATACTCCAGAATTCTGCTGAAGAGGGGTCTTTGACTTCTGCCTCAGCAATGCAGCTACACGCGTACTTTGCTTTCAGTATGTGTAGTCCTGTGACTTTCATGAGGAGACTCACGTGCATGGCTGGCTCAGGGCTGAGGGAGAGTCTTCAGGATGTGGATTGCAATGTGACATGGCCAAGGTTAGAGAAAAAAATCTCACAGATCTGTGTCTCTGGCTTGGTCATCACCTCTCTCTCAAGTGTTTTACTTGATTCAACTGCTTGTAGCTTTGGGATAAATAGTAGTGGTGAGAGAGTATCTCAGAGAGAAAAACAAACTTTCAGTCAACATTTTGGCCTTTGCAGTTCTGTTCTTTGCCAGACATGGAAAAAAAGAGATGTAGCCAAAACTTTTAGAATGTGGAAAAAAGGAGTCTACATAAGTTTGGTTTTAATCAAGTAGAGGAGTTTCAGAAAGCAGAGAGGAAACAACTATTTGGGTCTAATTCTGCTTCTTCTGGAAAAATACTACCCTCCCACTCTCCTAGATGAGATCATTAGTGTGGCTTTTGTCCAAGCTGATAACAGAAATGTCTGGCTTGTATGCCTTGCTCACATGCTCAGATAAACACATTGCCAATTTTGGAGCTAAAAGGGATTTTTTCCCTCAGGTCAGCTGCGCTGACCTGGTTTCCCCCTCCTCTTCAGGGAGAGACACAGTTTGCTCCCCCAGACCCTTTAGGATGGTATGTCATACTTCCTCCTGGGGCTTCAAGTGGTAATAACTTTTGATCTTTTACTACAGGAATTGATTTTATGATGGGACATTGAGAAGTATTGAAGAGTGGAGTGGACCATCCCTCTGTTCCAGGTCCCATTCCATATTGCCTGTGATGCTAGCATTAGGGCTTGGCCGTCCCAGAAGGGTCCCTTCCCACTCCATGCCCTCTAAAATCCAGCTAGGGTGTGCATTGTGGGGAGGGACACCAATTGCAAGCAGTAGCTACTGGTGTGTTGGCAGGTAAACATCCCAGTGAGGAAATAAGGTAGACACATACACACGGTATGTTTGGTCAATTCATCTTGACAGCTGGAATATCTTCTGTCTCACTGTCAATGCACAACCTCTGTGCTACTCTCAAGGCAGAATGAAGCCTCTGTGCCAGGCATACCTCTAAAACTGTGGTGGGAGCTGAGCAGCATAGGCAGGACGAGAAAACCGCACAGAGAAGTATCTGAGTTCATTGGGACTTAGGAATTCTTGGGAAAGCATGATGGAGTTGTCTGAGATTCCAGCTTCTTAGGCCTGGCCCAAGGCTTTACACTTTGTTTATACAATAGTAATCCCAAGCACTTCTTGTGATAGATCCCTGGTGATACATTTCAAGGCGGGTTTACAATGATTTACACTGCTTGAGGCCTTGGCCTGATCAGTGCAGGGTTAGGCTACCTCAGTTAGTGGGCTGGGGGATGCAGGGAGCCCTACTGCCCAGTCTCACCCAGGGAAGTCCTGGATGCCATCTCTCCCAGCCTACTGAGGCAGGTAGGATGGGCTCTGTAGACACTGGGACACCAGGAGTTTATCTGCAGGCTCTCCTACCCTCTGGAAGACTGTCTGTAATGCACTCAGCTCCCACTTTCAAAAGCCATGGGGCACCCCTCGATAGGCATAAGATTCAAAAGTCTCAACACTGATCAACTCCTTCAGCCCCAAAGAGCACCACAGAGATTTCCTCTGTCCATTGCCTAAATTCATTTCTGGGAGCGGCAGAAAAAGTGCACTAGAACATGCAAGATCCCATGCCCCAAGTCAGATGAAATAGTAGTTGGATCTAGATTTATTCTGCATGTTTCTGCTGCTGTACAGCTCAGAAACAGGCATTGCTTTTGCCAGCGCCTGCTGGGGGAAGCCATTTGGCAGGACATAGAAAAAAGGAGAACAGGCATGGTCAGAGAGGTCAGGAGATGCTGTCTTACACTGCTGGAGCTTCAGACCCATCTCCACCACAGAAGGTTGGCCATGGGATCCAACTTGCCCTATTTCCTGTTTCCGGCAGTGGCCCCTATTGGATATCATACTTGCGACCCTCATCACCTTCTGTCTCCTTGTCCAGAGCTTCCCTATAAGGCTTGTGTTCCTTTGAGTAAGGAACAGAACAAATGCAGGTAGCATCTGAGGATTGCTATCCAGGTAGGAGGAATTTACTTGTGCTGGGTTTATGGATCAATGGAGAAAGGGTGTAGGAGGAAAGAAGGGACAATGAGAACAAAGTACGCGATCTAAACTAGAATGTTTGTCAGAATTTTGAAGTCTGTGTAAACCATATTATTAATATTTAAACAAGGCTTGCATTTTTATTTTTTTTCTTTCCTTTCTCCCCCCTCGACTCCTGTCTTCCTGTTACAGGATTGCAAAATGCATTTCCAAACAGGCTTATTTCTTTCCTGTTACTAATAGCAGCACAAGTGATTTATATGCACACTGGGAGAAGAAGTGT
>VYZS01009987.1:2471-16045 GCA_013400695.1 Neodrepanis coruscans | reverse complement strand
AGAGAGAGAGAGAGAGGCAATTGGGGAGGGGCTGGGGGAAGAAAAAACAGAAAGAGAAAATATAGCTCTTGGAAAAGTAAAATGAGAGATAAGAAATTCAACCTGTTTATTATTCTGTATTGATGAAAGGAGAGGAAAAGGGGGAATAAAGAGTATGGTTGGATGGAAATAGGACTAGTGAACTCAAAGGATGTATGAAAGGAGTTTGGGAAGGAAAAGAGAAGATGTTTTGAGAGACACATACAAATGCATGTGTGTATGTGCACAGCCTGAAGGTGATCAGAAAGAATCTGAAGTAAAATAAAAAGATTTAGAAATCGTGCCTGTTAAAAAATGTATCCTGCCTCCAGGATACACAGAATGAAAGGTGATAAATCAGGGAAAATAGAAATGGAAAGGTGGAATAGGAGAAAGAAGGAGGGAAAGTAAAGGAAGAGACAAAGAGTAGGAAAGGTAAAGTGAGGACTTGTTTACTCTCTCTAATAGCCCAGATCTTTCCAAGGTGCATGTGGGATCACCCTGCCATCAAAAGCTTTCTGAGACAGAATGAAGCACATGCCCGTAAGCATCATTTGTCTTTCCTTCTATTTAATGGCCTTGTTTACATGAAGGCCAACGATTTTAGATGGAACAGCTCCTGTGCGTTTCAATTTGTGGCTGCCTGACAGAAGAGAGAACAAAGGTCCGGAGGAGGAACTGAGTGCTCCATAATCTCCAACCTGAAACCTTTTGAAACCCAACAAAAACCACAAAAGCGGCCCAAAGTCAGTGATAGTCTGCCCTAAATTCCCTTTATGGCACTTCCCTGTCTTTCAAGGCAACTCAGCCCTGCACACTAAAACACCAGCCCTCAAGAGAGAGCTTTATCTGCTGGTTGAGGTGTTGGAGGCACCTGATGTTTTCCCCTGCAGCTCCAGGGCTTGGTAATGTTTGTACAAACCCTCCTCCTGCACAGAGACTGAGAAAGCGTCAAGAGGAAATCATTCCTCACTCCCGGCCTCCTCTTCTTCACCATACACTTCTTCAAAAGTACCTGTTAGAATCCCTTAGCACACGATACTCACAATTTTCCTTTCCATTGTATAATTTGAGTTTCATTTGTTCGCGGAGGCTTGAGGCACGTTTTAGGCAGCAGCTTTCCCTATTCTGCCCCCTCAAGCACTTTAAATATGCCTAATAACATATAAAGGGACTAGAACCAAAGGTCTTGGTCTTTTATTGAAACCACCTGTGTCAGTGTGGTGCTGGCTGGCACCAATACCTTGGCATGTAATTGCAAGGGAAACCTCTGTCTTCCAGAGTCCTTCTAACAGTGCTCACATCCCTCTTCCCCAGGACAGAGCAGATGTCTGGTTTACAGCACAATTCCTCTGCTGGGTGGACATCAGTGCTGCAAATCAATATCCATCTGAAAGGCTGCTCTCTCTCCTCCACTGCCGACCTGAGTGACTGTCACCCAAGATTTCCTCCAAATAGACCACACAGAGCTGCCTCCTCCCCGTCCAGCTGCGTTTCTATCCGGCCCTGGTTGTTCACACCAACGAGTCTTCTGAGAAAGCCACTAATTAAAGGCATGCGATAGTTAAACTTTTGCTAATCAAGACAAATGAAGCAAGTCTCGAGTGTATGATAGTGGAGCACAATCTCTCCTTCCCCCACACTAGTCAGCCTTCAATTACAAGGCTCAGATATTATCATGAAATATTCCCCCCAAAGCCCCATTCCACAGCTCCTGGATATGGTTCTCCTGATTCGTGGTGTTTATTTAGCGCTGTGGGGGTGTTTTGTCAGCAAAACATGCGAGTGTATCCAAATGTTAACGAGCCCATTAAGGACAGGAAAGATATAATCGGACCAGACGCTGACGGACTGGCAGCAGGACAGACCAAAAATTCAGGGGAAAATGTGTTCCTTTGCCCAGCTGCAGTGACAGATAGATTTAGGAGAGGAGCTCCAGGGCAAAGGCTGGGAGCCTGTCCCAGAAAATTGCTGAGAGTGAACCGAGGGAACCACTGACTCTTTTTAGAAGCCTAAAAATAAATAAGCAGAAAATTCACGGAGGTGGAGGTTTGAACAGAAGGAGGATTGGGCCCTGTTTTCACCCTGTTCAGAAATCAAAGGACTTTGCAAAATGCAGATAGCATGAACCAAAGCAGAAACCGAGCTACTGAGTTGGAAGCAAACTGTCCTGACCTCTATTACACTTCAGAGTTGTTGATTTAACTGCTGTATTTTCAAACATCTAATTTGCACCCTCAGGTCACCAATATAAAGCTGCCAGAGGGAGGCAATTGGAAATAAAAGAGCAGTCTGGGTTGGAGCAGAGAGGGAGAGAGTTAGAAAAGTAGCAAGACTTGCTGTAAACTTAAAATCTGCTGGTGTGTGTGACCTGTGTTGCTGCTGAATCAGTGCTTGCTTGGATTTTTTGTTATAGATAACCTACAGATCATATTTTTATGACTCCAGTGTTTAGGAAGAGAGCAAAGAAGTGTGTCCATGTAGGCAAATCCCAACCACGACCTTCTCCCAGAGCAAGGTGGCTCCTCTGCCTGCCTGGGACCAGGAGCAGATTCCTCTCCTAACATCACCCATCCAGTCTGACTACAGCCCCCTGTGCTGGGATGTGCCTTTCCAGGGGGACCTGCTGATGTCCTTGGAGGCAATGGAATTGCTGGCATGGGCAGAGCAATCTGCTGGCATGTTGCTGCTTGGCAGGAGGAAGCAAAATGGCTCTCAGAGCATCGTGCCTCCATGTGGGCACCGTTGTCAGCACAACTGTTGCTTCAGCTGCTTGTCACAGCTTTAACTGTGTTTCACCCTGTTTGGAGTTTGCTAGAGAATGGACCTGATCATCACTGCCTCTGATCCTATAAAGGGCTTTTTCTTTGGTGGCTGTTTGGCAAACATGCTCATTGCATATCTCAGGCTCTGGCTGGTCATTGAGCTCTTGGGTTGTGAGCAGCCACTTTGTTGTCAGTCATTTGAGCTGTGAGATCAATCAGCCAGTCACAACTTCTGTTAGTTACCAGATTATTCACTTTTCCTGGTTTAACCCTCTGCTCTGTAAATTAAGCTGCGGTTTCACACGGAAATGAGGGCACTCATTAGGGCACACACCCTTGTCCATCTGAAAGACAAATGGCTAATTAACTAATAGGGAAGGTAAAGAATGATCCATCAAATTGTTCTCCCAGTTTTAGGCAGCACAGTGACAGTTTAAACCAGCTTAAGAAAGGAACGGTTTTTTGAAGGCAACTGAATGAAGGCAAAACCCCCAAGAAGCTTTGAGGTGAAGAGTCCTTAAGAAAGCAAAAACTGGGGGAGCCACCTCTGTGCTGTGAAGTTGCCATCTTTAACTATAACTGCCACAAAAGGTTTTAAGGGCCTTCTGAATGGAGGCATCACTTTAAGACATGACCATATGTTTCTACTGGAGCTTTGGTCCCATCACTTCATACCATGATCCTGAAGACTTCCAATTGCACATCCAAGCCAGCAGCCAAAAAGAACATTTAGTGCCACTAACAAAAACAACTTTTTGTTGATCTCCCTGACACCGATGCAGCAAACATCCCACTCCGGTGCATTCTTGCATAAAAGAGAAGCTTCTTGCTGCTCAATCACACTGCTTTTAATAGCTTTCTGAATGCAAACATCCTCAGCTTTTATTTCAGTTTAATCTGCCAATTTTTCTAAGTCTTTATCACACTTTATCAAACAGTGTATCAGTGTGAGATATCCAACCCCCTCCCCTCAGGCACCTCTGAAATTGAAATCCCAGGAAGACAGCAGCTTCTTTCATATTTTAATTATTTTAACATTTTCCTTTAGTGGCCTCAGCATTATTATGACTTGTTTTTCTCTCTGGAACAGGGCTGTGATCCCACACTGGGTGGGAAATTTGTTTGTCTAGAATAAAATAGCAGAATGCCTCTAATGCATTAGATATGGATTAGAGAAATTGTGTTTGGGAAACACATAATCTCTTGGTAAAAGGGGGAAAATAAAAAGCCTATTTCATTTTGGCTCTAATTTGTTTTTCCCCAATTATAATTTTTAATGAAAAAGTGTGTTTTAACCACATGAGTGCTGCATAATGTGCCAAGTGTTAGGTATAAACAGCATCTCCAATAATGTCTCTTCATTCTTTACCATTGAAGGCTCTGATTCAGGGAAACATTCAAAGGCATCCTTAAATCCATCCTTCCTGCAGAAAACACTCATGCGAAGAATTAGCTTGAGGTATCTTGAGACTTGTTCATGTGCTTAAAGTTTGAGACACTGAAATATTTCCCAAGTTTCAGATTGTCTCAAGATTTACCACCACCTGATCTGGTACATAAGGCATTAGATTTGACATCATGACTCATAGCAGCTCTGTCAGGTGTAAATCTGGCCTTAATAGAAATACAGAATGGTTTGAGCTGGAAGGGACCTTAGAGACCAACTTGCTCCATCCCCTGCCATGGGCAGGGATATCTTCCACTATCCCAGTTTGCTCCAGCCTGGCCTTGGACACTTCCAGGTCCTCCCCTGAGTCAGGCTTTGCTGAGTGTTATTCATGAAAACTTTTGAGGTTAAGTGTAAAAGAAATTGAATTTCAGCTCCTTTGGTTTCCCCTGCAGCAGCTTCCCTCATCTTGTAGCATCTGGAATGTTCCTTGCCCAAGAGGTGGGATCTTAGGCAAAAACTGGGTGCTTAGGAGATTTGCAGAGCGTGATTCCACTCCTGTCCTCACCCAGGCTTGTCTCCCCACCTGCTGGGTTGGTTTGGAAGATCTGAGTATCAGCATTTCCCACTGTCTGCTTTTAAACTCCATTTCTCCAATTTTCCAGCAAATTGTTCCATCTCACAGAGCTTTTCCAGTAACCAGGCACTGCTGGCACAGAGAGGACAGGCCCATTATTATTGTATTTACTCTGCACCCCAGCTCCTCCTTCTTATCCAATAAATCCATTTGTGAGCAAGGGTTTTGATAGACACTTTAATAGAGCTCTCCTGAACCTGACCATGTTAATGATTTTGGGGGAGGCTGGCTCTATGCCAGCTCCTTCAGCTCATTAGTTCTTTTTTTTTATTTGTTATGATCTGCATCTCTTACTTCTTTCTCTCTCTGACTCCTGCATGGGGAAGGTCACTGCTCTGTGCTATCCTGCTTCTGGAGGCCAGACCCCAGCCCTCAGCCCTGCTCAGGCACCAATATTCCCACTCAAAGGACACAAAGACTCCCAATAACCTGGCAAACCCCCTTAGCCCCCTCAGATGAGAGCAATCCCAGCCCAGTTTGCCTCTCTTGTGTGTACTGTTTATTTTACAAAGCACTGATTGTCTTGATCTGGTGATGGAGAGGGGGAAGGGAGAGATCTCATCTTCCCTGACAGGAAATCAGTGCTGAGCTGTGCACTTCTGATATTGCTGGCTCAGCCATAGTTTTCCAGCTGTGGTGTTTGGGGAATCAGCTGCTGGGCTGTTTCCCTGCAGATGAGCTCCTCTAATAGTGTTTTTTTCTTCATCAGTAGGAAAAGCAACTAAAATTTTCAGTTCAAATGATATCACATCTTCTCTCTTCCTACGTTATCCTACTGGGAGAGTCATGATGAAGGAAACAAATGACCTGGGTTCAGGATGCTGTACAGGGACTTGAAAGAAATAAAACTTGATTTTGAAAGGATAAAATGTTTTGACTTCCATGATGGAACACGCAATTGTCCATGGATTTGCTGTGCTCCAGAAATGGAACTTCATGCTAAAAAGAGATTTTATGGAGCTCAAGCTATTATCTGATGATAGAGAGCTCCCAAGCCAACCTTCATTCTCCAGCTGGCTTCCTAGCAGAGTTGCTCTGATAGTGTAATATATTCTGGTCATGAGTATTGAGATTCAGCCATCATCAGCCAGTATAACTTCACATAGAAGCCAGCAGCATATAGTTCCAAAAGATTCTACCTCACCAATAAAGAAGATGCTGGAAAAGCACTGGAATCCCATCAAAAGTGTTTTCTGCCGTTAGAAACATCTTCCAAGGAGGAAGTGCAAGGTGTTTCCGCTGTCCTTGGTGCAGATTTCAGGTGTGCTCTGGTGGCTTCCTGGTGAGCCAGAGATGGCAGGAGAGGGGCCACATTCCCATTCTGCAGGTGCACAAGTCCCATCTGAGTGAGTCACTGTGAGACAGAAAGCTGTGAACAGGTTCAATGACCAACTGGGATCTGCTTTTTGCTTGTTTGGGTTAAAAAGCCATGAGTGTAGAAGTTGGTTTCACTAGCTTGTTACTCATCTACAGGTGTGATTCTGGGTTTCCTGAAGATATAGTCTCCTTCCTTGAGTTTAAATTTAGGCAAATATTTCCATTTTGTTCCCTTTCTTGGCACCAAGGCTGTCCCAGCACTGAATACAAGCACTCCAGTAAAACAGAGACTAAACAAATCCTAGGCAGCACTGACATAAGCCTTCAATGAGGCTCCACACAAAAGCATTCCATGACATTTAGAAAGCAATCCATCACTGTATTATATACGCAGCATTTTTGTTTCCATTTCCACAGTGCCTCTACATAGCTGTCACCTGTGTAAAGAGTGTGTAGCTGTTGGATCCACAGTGTTCAGCAGTGATACACTTACTGCCGGACATACAGAGTAGTTCCTCTAATTAGAAGAAGGGAAAACCTCTGTTCCTGTAGTGGAGTTTATTTCACCACTGAGTTACAGTTGCAGGTTGTGCTGGGAAACAAACACCTGTATGTCAAAATATGAGGAGAAAGGAAATTGTTTCCAACCAGAAGCCTGGCAGTCCAAGCACTGAATGAGATGATCAAGGTTGGGCTTGTGAGACTGATTTTATGTCTGTGTTATTTTCAAGTGTGCAGTAAACTTCCACCCAGTAGATAATCCACTTAGGGTGCCTGTCTCCCTCCATTCATCATTCCAGGGCTCCCCTCTTTCATATTCCATAGGTAATTGCCACACTTGCACTTTCTGCCATTTCATTAGGAGAATGAAAAAGGAGAAGTGTTTATTTTTAGTGATGGCTTTGTGCATGGAGATCTTTTCGCTGTGGTAAGCCACAGAGTGGGATCTGCCCTTCCCAACAGGTTTCCTGCAGAGTGAAAGAATGAGCATTTTAGGTGAGAAATCACCCAGTCCCTTGCACACTCCAGCGAAGACAGTTCAGCAGTTTCACCAAGCTCTCAACAACTGAAGGACTTGCAGCAGCTGTGACTGAATCCTTCTGAACCCAGAGCTGGTGCAAACCAACAGGAGCTCTGATAACTCCAGATGATATTCAGGCCTTAATCTCTTCCAGCAGAAGACATTTATAAGCCCAGTCCACAGTCCAGCACCACTGCTTCATTTATTCTCCCAAGGTTAAGGTGATGTTTTCTTTTTACCCTCTAGGAAAAAGCACCTCTCAGACATTCTATTCTAATAGAGAGAATTTAGTTCAGGGCCTATATCTGGATTTCCATTTTCACATTATAGTTGATCTGTTTTCATGTTACTGTCCCAACCACAGTGCAAATTCTGTTTATTCTGTACCCACAGGGGCAGAGTCCCCTTGGTTTACACAGTCAGCTCTCCAAAAGAATTTAGAGTGCTAATGCAATCCTATAGGCAGTTTTAAACACTCAGGGCATTCCTGCAAAGCTACCTGTCACCTTCAATAGCATCTCAGGGCTGTAGTGATGAGCCTCAGGCTGGTTCAGATTCTTCCAGTTTGCCAACAGATCTGGAGGAGTCCTGCTGATTTTATTGAGGCTCAAATCTCTTCTACACTAGGGCTCACAGCAGAACTGGGTCCATTCTAACTTCTGTTGGTTAATTCCACATTTCTGTTCTTCACAGTCACATCACCCTTTCAGGGATCAGTCAGGAAGGCTAGATTTGCTCCAAAGCACCTGTGGCATTTTGATAACTTCACATATTGCTAACTTCTCATATTTAAATATACAACTTACAGAGAGGGGCAAAGTTTAACTCACTCTAATCAACGATGAAATGGACCCCGAGCTCACCGTTACAATTTGAAAGAGGGTCTTTTTTATGCTGATCATTAACTGCAGCAGGGATATTCCTTCCTAGAGATTTCTTATTAATGACTGCTGAACTTACTGATTTCAATTAACTGCGTTAAGTTTATATTGAAATACAGTTGGTGCTGCTCCAGGGAAATATAAATACTGAAATGAGAGCTGGTGCCTCATCAGCTAGAGAACTGCAAGAACAAACATGATGCACAGCACCACTGTAGTTCTGCACAGTACAGGTGCTGTATCCTCTCTCTCTCTTTTATTTTTTGTCTCACTCTCCTTTTCCCCTCCTTCTCTCCCTCTTGCTGTTCAGAGCATCTCCCCTCCCTGCAGCCATCTGATTCTGCTCCTTGGAATGCTGATGCCCCCAGGGACTCACAGCCCCTTGGCTCTGTGCCTTTTGGCTTTTGAGATATTGGTGTCATCGTTTCTGCCTCCATGGCCTTTTTCTCATTCAGGCCACATCACTGCTGAGGGAGATCCAGTGCTAAAGCCACCAAAATGGGATTGCACAAACCCTGCCCGTTAATTAGTTCAATGCATCTCTCTGCTAGGGAAGGAAGGAGGGAACTGTTGTTGATAGCACACGTTTTGAAGGAGGTTATGCAGAGTTGTGGGGTTCAAAGAAAAGGAAATGAGGGGAAATGGCCCATTTCTAGCCCTGTGCCACCCACCAAACCCCTGAACAGCATGCTGTGCTCATCCAGGCAGCAGGACACGTGTGTGTGTGTGTGTGTGTGTGTGTGTGTTTGCGCGCGCATCAAGTCCCACTGGCATTAAAGGACTCTGTAATTACTCTCAAAGGTTTCTATTATGTACAAAACTGTCATTAACTCCCAGTGGTGTGATTGCCCTTTATTGATAATATAGAGCTCAGCAATCCACAGCCATGTCTTATTGTGCTTGTGAATAGTGGAAGGCAATGGACCTGTCATCCTCCCTCTCCCAAATGGCTATTAAGGTATAACACACATTGAATACTACGCCCACCATGACCTGTTTGTGCCCACAGCTGAGAAACCACTCATGTCTGCCTGAAACAACACCCACCAGCTCTGCTTGAACCCTTGGGCACCTGCGAGGCACAGCCCAGAAGGGAGAGCTGGGAGGGAGTGGCTTAGAACCACCATCAGCCTTGGCCACGTTTTGTGTCTGTGGAAGAGCAGGTGAGAAAAGGCAGAGGAGAGACTGCTGAGGCACCTTGCTGGAGCCACATCCATCAATCACAGGCTACATTAAAACCTGATTTGATCCCAGCTTGTGGCACATGCTCTAACACAGAGACCACAAAGCATAAAATAGAAATCAGGAGCAGAGGCCGCTGGGTTTTGTTGGAACATTATTGCTGGGTCTTGTTTCCAGTCACTGCATCTGTGTAAAAACATCACTTCTATACCATGTAATTAGACACTTAATTTATTAAACAGTGACTGTAGTAAGCAGTGAGTGGGAGATACACTTATCTCCTGACAGGGAAAATACGTTATGGGGAAGAGATACTTTTCTGACTCTGCCTGAGCTTCTTCCCAACAGGCAGAGCCCTTGAGAGGAAAATGTTTCCTTGGTGCAGACTTTGGAGCAGCCCCCAGGAGAGCTGGAATCTTCTTGAGCTTCCCTGCATGACCTTGGTCAAGTTGCTCAGTCTTGCTGCCTCTCACTTGCCATGTGTAAAATGAAAGCAATAATCTGGCCTTTCTCCCACGTGTTGCCTGACTTGTTCTACTTTTCTTGTCAACTCCTGCAGGAAGAAGCTGTGCATCTTGTTCTGCTTCTGTCAGGCTCTGAGCACACTCTGCCCCCACGTTTCTCCGTGCTCCCCAATAACAAATGTCTTTCCTTTCAGTGGGGTCAAAGCAGCCGAACTTACAGACTGCCAGAAAAAAGGCAGCACATTCTCAGGTTTGCATCTTCCAAGGTGATAGTCAGAGAAACAAAGCAAATGCCATCATTCCAGTTCCTCAGGAAGAAATTGCTTTAGCGTGAAAGTCAGCCAACAACAAAAAACCCTTTCTGACAAAGATGAAAATGATGATACCCTGCTTACTCACCCATGGGAAAATGTGAGACCTGGGTCTTCCAGGCTTCTAAGCCTGAGGCTAAAGGAAATGTTATGTCTTTATTGAGGCCTAATGTACTGACAGCACTACAGTGTGTGGAGCAAAATGTCCTCCAGTGATTCCTAGTAAGCCCTACTGAACTGCTGGTCTACCAGGGGCTTTGGCTGGACCCCCAAAATTTTAATGTATGGTTTTACACTGAGTTGAAGGTATCTCAGGACACTGTCACATGGGAGTGCTCAACACCCATGAGAGCAGATGTTGGCAGGGAGAAGGGTTTGCCCTGGGTGCATGAGAAAGCAAAGCTCCCTTTGATTCTGGGTGCTGGGGGATATTCAGAGCATAAATCATTCTCATCCATTCTTCCTATATCATGTTAGCTGACCTACATGGTCACAGCTGACCATGCTGGGTAAATAATCTAATGTAATTACAGGGTAAAGAAATGGCAAATTCTCTTCTAAACCAGAGTAGAGCTTGCATCTATTATTTATTAGAGGCAACCAGCAGAAGAGAGCAGGTTACGTGGTAATTACTTTTTGACCTCCTGGAGGTAATTGCATAATCATTTGCAGAGAATTGCTATTACAGTTGGGTGAATCCTGCAAGCCATTTTATGTGAACAGTCATTTGAATTTTTAAACCAATTTCCACCGAACTACGGAGTTCTGATAAGGTCGTCCACCACCCCCGTGTCTGAATGGCTTTTTTCCCTGCCTTTTTTGGGGCTTTGTGTTCCTCAGATATTACAGTAAATGAGCTAACTGGCAGCAATACTCACACCTATTTGATCCATTGCCCAGATAAGCTCAGCCCAGCCTTTCAGTGGTTGAAAACTGCTCAGAGGTTTCAGATGTGGTCAGGGAAAGGTGCTTCCATTTCTGCTGATATTGTCAGTGGGTAAGTGTCTGTGGAGTTTTCTCTCTCAAACTGCTGAAATTCTCCATGAAAATGCAGGCTCTGAACTGGTCACCTCACCAGGAGAAACAGACTATGAAGTCAGATTCAAGGATGATGGGCTTGCCTGGTTTGCCTGTATTAGATGCTCATCTCCAGCAGCTTGAAAGCTGGACTGCCAAAACCTGAAAGCAGGAACTAATAAGATGTTTCATGGATGCTTTCCTGGGTTTGCCACAGCTTTAGCTTTACCCTGGAATAGGGATTTGTCATACATGTGACGCCTTGGCCTCTGGACCTTCCTATCTCTCAAAAAGACTAACTCAGAGTAGACAACTAGAGTTAGACAAGACAAACCTCACTTTGATTTCATCTTTAATCTTCTTTATGTCTTCCCACAATTTTATGGAACTAGGCCCTAGAAGTTCCAATATTGGCTGTTCTTAAGTTCTTGAAAATTTGAAATAAACTTATTTATATCCAAGGTGTTACAGTTGGGGTCCCATATAGAGAAACAATAAGCAATAAGAAGATCATTGCATGTCCTTCTGTGGCAACACACATTTTTTCTAACACCTCTCTCAGTCTTTGACTCCCTTCATCTTACCTTCAGAAGCCACAGGACCCCTGAGGGGACATTAGAAACCCTTCAGAGAAGTTTTAGTCCACCTGAACTTTCTCTGTATTGCTCACCCTGCAATAGTTGAGACCATGCTGTTTCAAAATTTATAGAGTAATTGATTTATTTATAAATCATTCAGCTCTTATTATTTATTAATTCTTCTGCCAAGGTTAATTTGAAATACTTCTAAATAAGGCTTCCTGACAACACCTTTGTTTACGAGATTGACAGCATGCCAGTGCACGCTCCTCCATCCCTTGCAAAGGCAATCTGCACACACTCATGTCCCAGGAAACGTGATCCCGCTTCTTCCCTGAAAAAAAAGATGCAATGCTAATCACCCACAGGTCCTGCAGTTGTTTGTCATTAATATTTCACCAACAGACTTTTGTTATCTGGACAGAATTCAGATTAAAAAGTCTTGTGTGAGGAGTGGTGCAGAGCACAACCCGCTGCCATAACTTTGAAGTCAGCCAAGCAAAGCACCAGGCATGAGTTCATCTCCTATGTGCCTGAAATCAGGAGGAAACAGTGAATCAGGATTTCTCAGATCATCTGAGTTGCAGCAATTATAGTTTATTCTGTTGGATTTGAATAGAGACAGACAAATATTCAGCAACTTCTGCTCACTGAGAGGGATTACCAAGAAAAAGGATATCTAGAAATAGCAGAGTTAAAGGTAGAAACTGTGGGCGAGGATCATGAGGAATTAAGAGTGTAAACATTCCCAATATATTCTGCAGATCTCTGTGATCAGTAGGGAATATACCTTATTACCTGTCTTAAATGTTGCCTTTTTTCTTTGTCTGGTTTAAACTGTGACCTCTGCACTGCAAAGCCCAGATGTCTTTAAACATCTGGGAGGCACCTGATGGTACCATGAGAGCAGTGAGGGCTGCAGACATTTCCCAGTGCTCCATAGAGCTCGGAGTGCTCAGGGACTGCTGATGGCAGGGCTGTGTCAGGGATGAATAGAGTGCCTGGGCTCTTTGATTACATTTAAATGACATCTGCTGCATGTGTTTGCTTTGGAACTGGTAATATTTCAGGTTTCTCTTCCATGACAACAGCTCTGCAGCTGAGGGTGGGTTCCTGTGTCTGCATTTCCAATGTGGGGGCTCCACAAATCCCCACATTGGAGATGGAACTTGCCTCTCGTTTTCCCGGCTCTCACAGAAGAGACCCATTTGTCTGCTGTCTGTGCCTGTGCAGCTTGGATGCTCCTCTTAATGTGGGTTTTTTTGTTTGTTTTTTCCCTTACTGAAGGGTGAATTAGCACAAACCTTTCTTGGAGTTTTGACTTGGTTTAATGAACAATTAATGNATAAATGATGACAACTGTACTTATGAGTTACATTGTAACTGTTGGCAGTGTTTATGAACAGGAGTAGAACTGGCACAAACCAGACTGTGTTGTGCATAAGGGTGGAAGGGGGGGTTACTGGATATCCCGGGCTGTGGTTACTGATTTCTCCTTCTCTGTGCAGCAAAAGTGCACAGAAAAGTAATTATTTTCACTTCTAATTCAATCTTCTTCTATTTAAATTCTGTTCATAAGAATGGGATTGTGTGAAAGGTACCTCAGGGCTCACTGGCATTACCAGGTGAGATGGATTCAAAAAGGGGACATGAATACAGGATTACACCACACAGCTGTAAATTTAAATAATGTGACCAGTGGGAGCTGGTATGTCCTGCTGCCAGGGCAGGGGTGAGGTGAGGACAGCCAAGGGAGGGGGACAGCATCAGACAACAACAGGAGAGACATAAGGGGAGCAAAGTGGTGTCACACACTCAATGCAGGAACCAAACTGCCCTGGTAGGAGAGAGATTCCCACTCAAAACACTTGAAATAGGACAGTGGATACCTCCCCACACCATGAGGCTGTGCTAGCCAGAGGGTTTATCCAGATTCAAAACAACTCCTTTTGCTTCTCAGTATTTTTCTTTAACCTGCCATATTGTGTCTTCTCTG